>CABHPR010092467.1:0-18224 GCA_902168415.1 Peromyscus melanophrys
AGGTTAGAATTTCATTTATTTTGTAGCTTCACTTTTCATATTGCAAAAGTTGCTGGCCACACAGGTCAGAGAATTTTATGAGGGTTTTGCTAATGAATGCCTCCCTCCACTTCACAGTTGCATTTTGCCTGGCATGAAAACATGACCCTCAGTGCAACACTGAATGAAGAATGAATGGAAGCGACTCATAATTAATGGTCTTGGCTTGGCTCGTTTAATCTCAGAGCGAATCCTCTGCCAACTATAACTCACAAGAGACAGGCTGAAGGGGAAAATGTAGTTCAAAAACTCAGAAGAATGAGAAGTAAAAAAGAGAAAAATAGATGGGAGCTTATTTTTTTCTTTCTCTTTCCCCTTACTATTCTATTTATCTTTAATCAGTTTATCAGTAAAATTCATTTAAGAGTTGAATGAAAGCTCATGGGTCAGTAAGAAAAGGAAATTTGAAATGAGATAATATTAAAAAAAACCTAAAATGCATTTGGTATGAGGCATTAAGTTGTGCTGGATTTATTGATTAGATAAAATAAAGTCTATAGAAGATATTTTATATGATAAAAGAGAGATGGATTTGGCAAGGGAGCCAGCATTTCCTAGGTTAGTTTTCTTCTTTGGGGTTCCTCTTTTCCGTTCATTCAACTCCAAATCATCAAAGTTGGAACCTTAGTGACCTTTCACACCAGACACTGCCCTCTCACTGGGTGTAGGCTTCCCAGTGTTCCCTAAAACATCTAAAGCATCCACTCAGAGATGCTCTTTTGAGAAATCACAGAACAAAAGAAGGGCGCTTCCCTTACTTAACCAAACACTTACTTCCTTGCTATCAGCCTGAATCTTTGTTCCATTTCCATTTACAAACCATGCCATAAAGTTCGCTGTTACCTGTATCCAGAATTCCTACTTGTTTTAGTGGTGGTATTTAATAAGGTTTTGCAAGGATAAAATGGTAACGTAGGAGAACCTTCTTTACGTCAGTTTTCACTATTCCAAAAGAAATGAGACAAACCAAAAAGGATGCTTGTGAAAATAGAAAGTTTTTGTACAGGCGTATACATACAGCTAACACTTATGTGGATGTGTGTGTAGATGTGTATGTGCATGTATAATGTGGGAATGTGACACAGTCTTGATCTTGAGTCATCATTTCTGTCTCTGAGGACCTGTACTGCTTCTGCAAATATAACATAGATCATTGAGTATTTGCTATTTTCCCAGCATATTTCCTATGGAATGTGTCGATGATGTCATCTTCATTTTCCACCTGCTTGCGGGTCCCCTATTTTTATTAGGTTCTATTTTGAGTATTCTTCCTATCTCTTTACACTGCACAAGAAAATCTGCTACAAAAGACCATCAAATATGAATCTTACAGTTGCACTCCAGCTATAGCTCAACCAATAAGGCAACTTCCTCTGCACTCAATTTGGCCTCCCTCTTTACAATCACATCTTATTCAATCTTTTTATGTGTTTAGTTTTCAAATAGGCATAACGTCAAACATATAACTCCACAGAACTATAGTTACATCTCATATAGTTTTAAGTTCATGCTATAAGAATGCATTACATTCCTGTTTTAAAAGACTGGTATTCGATGTGGCCTAGACAATAAAGTACAATAGAAAAAAATTACCTTCAATTTGGGATCATACAAAGGTTTACATATATGTATGTGTATATATGAATATGTGTATATATTATATATACATATAACTTTTTATCAAATCATTTCAAGGCAAATTTTTAAATTCTTTGTGACTCTGTTAACAAATTATTGTAAAAATAACTTTAATTTAGCCATTATTGTGAAGGCGTCTTGAGTTAACTACTTTTAGGTCATCTTGATACAAGTTAGAGTCATTTGGGAAAGGAAACCTCAACTGAGAAAATGTCCCCACTTGCCTGTGAGCAAGTCCAAGCCTGTGGGACATTTTCTTAGTTGATGATTGATGTCAGAGGGTCCAGCTCACTATGAGCTATGCCGTCCCTATTCCAGCAGTCTGTGTGCTATAAGAAAAGGAGGCTGAATTTTTTTTAATTCTAGAAGGTAGCTCCTTGGCAGGGCAATAGCCTACCATGTACAAGACCTTTGGTTCAATCCTCAAAATGGAAAAACTGATAATAATTAAAATATTTACAGTATTTTCTTACCTTAAGGACCCAGAAATATATCCTATGTCTTCTGAAATTATTTTTCCATTCCCATTTAAGTCTGTAATCTACTGGTGTGTGGCATGTGGTACAAACCCAATTTCAATGTTTTCAATAGGTGAAGAATTCATTAATGAAACTGTGGTTGTTTGAATGAAAATGGTTCCCATAGGCTCAAAGATTTTAAACCTTGGTCAGCAGCAAAGTGGCACTATTTGAAAGTATTAGGAGGTGTGGATTTGTTAGAGGAATTATGTTGCTGGGGGTGTGCTTTAGGGTTTCAAAAAGCCCATTCCAAGCTAGAGTCTCTCTCTGCCTAATGTCTGAGGATCAGATGTAGACTCTCAGCTACATCTCCAGCACTATGTCTGCCTGTGTGCTACCATGCTCCCTGCATGATAATAAAGGACTAAGCCTCTGAAGCTATAAGCAAGCCCCAATTAAATGCTTTCTTTTATAAGGAAAAAAATAAAGTAGGCCGAGGAAACCATGAGGAGCAAGTCAGTAAGCATTATTTCTTCATGACCTATGCATCAGTGGCCTGCCTCTAGTTTATTCTTTGAGTTCTTGCCTTGACCTTTGCAAATGATGGACTACAAGATATAAGATAAAGCACATTCTTTCCTCCCTAAATTGCTATTGACCGTGGTTTATTATTATAGCAATAGAAATCCCAATTAAGACAGAAATTGGTACCAGGTTCATGAAATATTGCTGAGACAGACCTGACCATGTTTTGAAGAGATTTGTAAAAGGAGTTTGGAATTTCAGTCTGGAAAAGCTATTTCTTATTCAGAGCTTAAGGAACTACTGTGGGTACTTGGGGAATAGTTCTGAGAACAATGCAGACAATGGAGGCCAGGCTTGTAAAGTTTCAGGAGGAAGTAAAAGCTTGACAGGAACACTTATGAACTATTTAAAATTAAGCATCTATGATTCTAGGGAGCTGAGGATGAAGAATCAGTGATGATTAAGGAGGTAACTGGACCAGTGAAGTGAAACACTTGCATTAGTCAACCAATTTATACTGGTCATCTGAAGAATCAGCTGTGATTAAGAAGAGACCAGCATCATTGAGGATCATAAACCTGGGAGTATTTCCTCTGGCCAGCATAGAGATGCTGTGGACTAGAGCTGTCCAAGGTTGTATCTCACGCTGGCAACCAAACTGGTCATGTGTAAGTTTCCCAAGTGGTACTGGTTTGGAAGATAACACATGAATAGATAGACTTGGCACTATCAGAGGCTAGGAGAGGCCGTTTGTGAATGTGAGACCTCTGTTCAAGTAGAAAGCCCAGGAATGCAGGAGTCATAGAAAGAAGTTGAGGCTTGGCACTATGTGGAAGGGACAGTGTTCCTAAGGAAAGGAAACCCCAGGAGAGGCTGTTGGTGAATGTGCTATCCAGCATTTGGAGATGTCCATATAGAAAAATGTTTATACTACTTTTAGAATAACTAGAGAACCATTATCTTTGTTTGTAGACAGATTGACAGGCTGTTTACTAACTTGTCATGATCATTCCAGGATTATTAATGTATAAGTATTACTAAGGGCAAACATTTCTATTATGCTGTATTAGAATAAAATGAAATTAAGAATATGGAGTCTCACTCTATGATCCTATTCTTCATTTAATTTGCCTTAATTTATCTTGAAAGAATGCTATAAAAATTAGCTTAATCATGTTGCTATGTAATAGTTAACAACCTAATTATTCATTGCAAGCAAAAATCTCCACAGATCAACTAGGATCTAGGTTGGTTCATATCTTTACTTGAAGGTTTTGAATCTCCATTTTGTTTGGTAAGAAACTGACTTCTAATAACACATCTCTATCCAGTCCTCAAGACCTTAATGTAAAGATGTCGATTGATAGACTATTTGTGTGTTCCCTAAATAAGCATCTTAAAATGAGATGATAGTATCAGGAGACTTTAAGTGATGGCAGCTCTCAGAGCAGAGCTCTCCTGGGTGAGTTTGGAACCTTATCCTAGGGATTTCAGGAAATCCTCTCCATACTTACCTCACAGGAAAGTACCATGAGAAGGTGACAACCGGTAGCCTATAACCTAGGAAAATGGTTCTTCATTGGCAGAGCCTAGCCTGTTAGTGCCTCAACTATGGATTCCCTAGCTTCTAGAACCTGCTGTTTAAGCCACACTATCTACAGTGACCTACAATAACAGACTAAATAGTTCAAGTTCACTGGCATAAATCACTGGCATAACACTTTACTTCTATAAAGACATTTTTTTCTATAGCTAAACAGCATTACCTGTGTACCTACAGTGTCTCCTTCTTTCTTAAACTTTCTCATCCCTAGTTTTGCATATAACATGTCAAGATGATTGATATTTTCTACTTAATCAAATAAATAACTTTGTGATCTATTTTGGGATGTTGGCTTAATGATTGCATATATTACACAGTGTTGTATGACAAATATTCAAAATCTAATGGCACAAACATCAGCATTCATTATCTGGAGGTTCTCTGTCCCTAAGCCTTTCACAAATTTTCAATCAAGGTACTGGCATGTGCAGTACTCATTTTAAGCTTTGAATTGTAACAAGATTTATGTACTCACGGGCCAGAAGCTGGGAGAACTCACTTCCAAATTACTGAAGATAAGGAAACTTGTCATGTGGCCCTTTCTGTTCGGAGCTCATCTAAGCTTACTTCATCAGGACATTCCAACAAGAGAGCAAGAAAGAAACTGCGAGCAATGGAAAATTAACAGTCCTTTGAAAGTTTGTATCATAAATGGCATTCATTTACTTTGTCTTATTCTGATTTTTTAAAGGCAAGCCCATGAATCCAGTACACACAGTGGCCTTGTTGGGAAAGTTGGATGTCACTGAGAATCGTTTAAGGAGCAGCCTATAGCAGTGGTGTCCATTTAGTGTAATTTTGGGAGATTACTGAAGTTTAACAACCATTCTGAGGGTGAAAGACTTTATCAGGGATGAAGCTGGAATAAAATGATGAGTAACAGCATCTGCTTTGAGAAGCATCTAACTTATTTCAGAAGCCAAGAGACCTTATTCCACTGGAATATACATTTTTAAGATAGATCAGTGGTTCTCATCCTTCCTGATGCTATGATACTTTGATACAGTTCCTCATGTTCTGGTGACCCTGACCATAAAGTGATGATCAGTGATACTCCACGACTATAATATTGCTATTGTAATTTTGAGTCATTATGTAAAGATCTGTGTTTTCCAATGGACTTAGTCAAACCCTGTAAGAGGGTTGTTCAACCCCCAAATTGATAACTGCTGATACAGACCATGAAATCAGGAAAAGCTTCCCATGAGGAAAACTAAGACAGGTTTTGCACACAAAAGTTGGGGAAGAGTCAGAATATCAAAAAGAGTAAATTCACTGTGATACAACATATGCATGGTATCTTTCTCACCTTTCAGCATCTCACCTTACCTGTCCATCAGTGTCCCTCTGAAAACATTACAGCACAGTGCACTGTTCTTGATTGTTTTTGCTCTTTTGAGGGGGCCTGCCATCCAGCTACAAAATAATTCACACAAGGAGGCTTATTCTTACTTACAAATGCCTGGCCTCAGCTTGGCATTTCTTTAACTTTAAATTAGCCCCATCTATCTTTGGCCTCTGGGATTTTCCCATTCTCTTATTTCTGTAAATCTTAGTGTTACTCCATGGCTTGCTGTGTAGCTGGGTGGCTGGCCCCTGATGTCCTCTTCCTTCTTTTCTCTTGCTCTTTCTCCCAAATTTTTTCTTCTATATATTCTCTCTGCCTGCCAGCCCCGCCTATCCTTTCTCCTGCCTTGCTATTGGCCGTTCCATTCTTTATTAGATCATCAGGTGTTTTAGGCAGGCACAGTGACACAGCTTCACAGAGTTAAACAAATGCAACATAAACAAAAGTACCTTAAAATAATATTCTACAATATTTCCCCTTTTGTCTAAATAAAAACAAAGGTTTTAACTTTAACATAGTAAAACTACATGCAACAAAAAACAATTATCAAGTAGGAATTACATTTACAATATTCTGTCCATCTATAATTAGCATATCAAAGAAAACAATGTATTATCAATCCTATCTTAGTGAATCCAAAGTTTTACACTAACTTATTTTCTATCATAACTAAGAAAAACTGCAATTGTAACTATCTAGTCTTCAACTCCATCAAAAACCCAGAAGGATGTAATATTATCTAACAACAGAGACATTTGCCTGCCTGGACCATTATCCAAAGTTCCTCTGCAGTGTAGGGACATCTATCTTCAGCCTACAGGCCCATAATATCTGGCAAACTTTTCAGTGAAGCAGGAAATTTGAAGGACTGTCCTGCCTTGTATTGATAAAGTTCAGCAGCCACTTTCCTGTGTGTCCTGCAGAATGTTTGGCAGACTCTTCTGTGAAGTGAGAATTTTGAAGGACTGTCCTGCCTTGTTTTGGCAAAGTTCAACAGTCTTTTTCCTGTGTGTCCTGTATGCCAAGTCTGTACAGCATATTGCCAGCAGTCACAGGCAAGAACAGTTTTTTATTTATTTATTTATTTTTATTTATTTATTTATTTTTTTGCCCAGTGGCTAACCTTGCCACAATGAAAGCAAACTCCATAAGGAATTTCTTCAATGCCTGTCATCTCTAAAGTAAATTGGTGCTGCCAGGAGCAGATGTGTCTCATTGTCATGAAAAAACCTTAGGTTAACAAAACATTTTAAATGCCACATTCTGTAGGTCTATGAAAGATCTGAAGAACAACTATCTATCTAAAATATAATCTCTATATGACCTGGAAAACATACCTAACATATCTACAATTTTGGATGTTATAAATGACTAACAACTAACCTATGTTCCTGATTATCCTATACAGTTTATAACAATAGTTTTCAAAAACTAGAATTTCAGCCCACATTTCCAAATGAACTACATAGGCACAATACCTCAAATAAAAATAGAAACATGCATACAATATGTTGTAACAAACATAACCTTAAACTTTTATCAATATACAGAAATCCTCCAAACAAGAACAGAAACAAACGTAGTGTGCTGCAACAAAAATTACTTTAAATTTGTGTCAATGCACAAAAGTCCTTACATACAAATACAAAATATTTGAGATCAATAGTTGTCCCTTAGTTTATAGTAGATTCAATAATCTACCTTATTATTTAAAGTAGATTCAATAATCTACCCTTCTATCTTATCATTCTTTTATTCTCCTAAGTTACAACAAATGTCCATGACCCAACAAATAACCCAAAACCACTCATACTCCCCAACTCTTGGGAATGTGGGCATAGTTCTCTCCATACTGCTTCCTGCTGACTGTGGATGAAGTATCATTAGGGTTCCAGAGAGAAAATTTGAGATAATGGCTAAGTCCTGGGAAAACCAGAGTAATCTTTGCTGATAGATAGATAACACCTGTCAAGTTTCATGAAGTCTTGCCTGATCAAACCTGATCCATATTAACCCTGAAGAAATTCACAGCCTCTCATCTCCTGTGGGAATAAAACTCCCAAGCATTTTTGACAAATATATTTTTTGACTTTTTAAAAGTTAAGGCACTTGTAAAGTATATAGGCTGATTTATTTCAACAGTCCCTCTTTTAATTCCAGGTCTTTGCAGCTGCCAATGCTTGCATTGCGGCAGATGACTTTACTTAGGTTTTTGTTTCTATTTAGCGTGAAAAAAGCTGTGTAACTGCTCTTCTACACAGGAGAGTTTTTTAAGGAGCTGTATCTTCTTTTTCCCCCACTAGCTTTCTCAGGCCTTAGGGATATTAAAGCACCACATTGGTATACCAAAATGTTGTTGGGTTTTGTTTGTTTGTTTGTTTGGTTTGGTTTTTTTACTCTTTTGAGGGGCCCACAACCAAGCTCCAAAATAAATCACACACAGGAAGTCTTATTATTGCTTATAACTGCCCAACCTTAGCTTGGCTTGTTGCTAGCCAGCTTTCCTTAATTTAAATTATCTTGTCTATCTTTTGCCTCTGGGCTTTTTCCATTCTCTTACTTCTGTAAATCTTACTCTTACTCCATGGCTTGCTATGTAGCTGGGTGGCTGATCCCTGATGTCCTCCTCCTTCTTTTCTCTTTCTCTTTCTCCCAGATTTCTCCTTCTATATATTCTCTCTGCCTGCTAGCCCCACCTATCCTTTCTCCTGCCTTGCTATTGGCTATTCCATTCTTTATTAGATAATCAGGTATTAGACAGGCACAGTGACACAGCTTCACAGAGTTAAACAAATGCAACATAAACGAAAGTAACGCACTTTAGAATAATATTCTACAACAGTAAGCTCATTTTGGAATGTGTGCAAGTACTCCACAGTGCCAGAACACCGAGCAGTGCTGTTCCTTTGAGCTCACATGCCTTTGGTTGTGGTGAGACCCCAAGTGCCTCGTGAGGCATTCCTAGTGAGATTCTCTGCAGAACCCCTTGCTCAGAAATGACAGTATCCAAAATTCAGGCTCCCAGAGTAATTGACCATAATTACAAATTATCACACACAAACCTCAAGGTTTGTGTAGCTACAGAGTATCATCAAGCCTAATTTCCCTTCTTATTCTCATGAGGAAGCATTCAAATTAAGACATAATAATGTAACAGAATTCTCCTATTCCTGCTTTCCCTATGGGAATCTTTACATTTCCCCTAGTTATAAAACCTGTTAATGTTTCAGAAACAGTTTCTTAACAAGAGAAAGATATTTGAATCGAAAATTCGCAATAAATGTGTTGAATCCCTTGGGAAATTATAGCTTTTTTTCTTTGCTGCTGAGGAAGGTTTGATATAACTGTTCTCCTCCCTTAAAAGATTGTTTCCTTAGCTCTTCTGGTGCTGCTCCGCTAATTTATCCATCATCTCTAGTTGATCACATTAAATATCAGGAGCTTGGAATGAAGCTAGACATCATATATGAACCTAACATCTGAACATTAAACAAATTCAAACTGTCTCTGATTGTAGTGGAGAGAGGACTTTTCTAGTCCTTAAGCCCTTAACAGATTTACCCAGGGATGTGGTTGTCAATTTCTGAAGATCTACCTGTTTGGGAAGATGTCATTGTTTATAATTTCTAGCACCAACCTTCAAGTGGTTCTGTAATTTGATATCATCAGCTATCCCCCATTCTTGAATGACTAAAGCTATGAGAATCTTGGGACATAGAGAGAGAGTGGCAACATTAAACACATTGGAAAATTGTGAGATTCATCCTCACAAAATTCTTAGCCACCAATACCTGTATCTTCTTCATTTAAGGAAACGTAAGTTTTGTGTGATATCATGGTTTATTATTAGGACCTTAGTGTTATAAAGTGGAGCACAATCAATGAGATACTTCTCTATATTGTTTTTAAAAGAAAAAAGAAGAGGGAAGAAAACAGAAGGAAGGAAGGAAGGAAGGAAGGAAGGAAGGAAGGAAGGAAGGAAGGAAGGGAGGGAGGAAGGAAGGAAGGAGAAAGAAAAAGTGCAAGAGAAGGAGGCAGTGAGGAAGGGAAAGAAAAATGGAAGTGGAAATTGACACCTCCCACATGTGCTGAGATCCAAATGCTTATGTCCACCACACACCATATGTTGAAATCATTGAATGTAATTATGTCTGCAGATGGAGCCTTTGGGAGACTATGGGGTGCTGAATATGAAACTTCCATGCAGGATGATAATTTTTTTTTATGGAGAAGTCTATCAAGGATGTGATGACACATGGTAAGGTGTAGTCTGTGATAAAGGTACCCTGGCTGTCAGCTTCATTGTCTTTAGCTTCCCAGCCCTGGAAACAGAAAGAAAGGCATTTTTTGTGGTTCAATCAGTTACCCATCTGGTATTTTCCTAGAGAAGACTAAATGAATGTGCTAAGACAACACAGAGTTGTGTGTGAATTAAAAGAGTTAACTGTTGAAAGTGAACAAAGGGAAAAAAAAACACTGGCATGCACAGTGATATGCTTAGAAATGAAAAAAAAAATGAAATATCTCTTTAATAGCTTATGATCACTACAGTTCATATAGTCATGGCTAAAAATATCTTAGCCAAAACAATTTTGATTAAGACATTAAAGGTCCCTGGGGCAAAGTGATTGTGCCCTTGACTGCAATCATTTTTTTTTTTTACTAGATTTTTTCTGTCAGCAGCGGCAGTTAAAGTGGGCAATTATCCCTATTAACCTCCACCAATGTTTATCATTATTGTTGTGCTAAAACAGCACTGAATAATCTGTGTGGCTAAACAGAAATACATAAGACGACCAATTTGAAAGCAAATGTGTAGGTTATTTTAAGAGGTCTTTTCTTTCTTTTAAATTCTGGTATTTTTTTTATTTAATCCCCCCAATATTGTCACAAATAACAGCCTCATAAATCTGTACCCCCCGAACTACTGTCGATGTCAACATTTACAATGCTGCCCTATTCTTGCGTCCTCTTTACCGTCTGACTTGGGTGCAGTACTTTCACATTAAAGTGATGGCTCAGTGCTCTGTTCCGGAGCTCTAGGGTGTAGACACAAGTTCACTGTGCTTCCAGTCGGTAAATTCTAGGGAGACCCATAACTGTTGCTCAACACTGTGTATCGCTGGGTACCACCGCCTAGTGGATAGCAGGTGCTCACTGTGAATTAAAGCACAATCCTTGCTCTCATCTGAAGCTCACATTTCCTGGCAGGCATACTGTTTTCCCGAGAGAAAAATAACCACTTCTCCCAATCTTTCCACAGTGTTCAATTCCCAGGGTCTTCCTTCTCAGCACCAGATGTTTCCGTGGAGACCTGCTTTTCACCTGAACCATTCCCCCTCACTCCAAACACTTTGTGTCTTCCAAATCCCATCCTCTTTTGTGTTGATATTTCTCAGACATCAAGGACAATGATGAAAAGGAAGAGACAAACACGTTAGGTTGAAATAAAAATTACAGATGCATGACTTAAAAAAATTGTTCAACCGAAAAAGCTTATTTGAAAAAAAAATTACCTGTTTTTTTTCTTTTCACCTTTATTTTGGATCTGTCCTGTTAGAAGTGCTCTTGAGAAGCAGCAGGTAAAGAAAGGCAGAATAAATAATTTACCACAGTACCGAGAAACTGATTTTCACAGTCATGGTAAGATAATCCTGAGATCTTTGCTCATTCATGTATTTTCATCTCTTTCTCATATAAAGATGCTGAGATGACAGTGATTGGGTATTGAAAAGCACAACTGCTTCATACGGACTATGATGGAGATTGTATGATTAGTATGATCTCTCAGCAGGCACAAAGAAAGCTTGATTCAGAGGCAAAGGAATATCACAAGTCTATGGATTGGGCTTTCAAAGCCATTTGTATGAAAACATTAGATGTTTGATTACTGTCAGAGTTTACATTGGTCTAAACATGGATTATTAATAATTTGCAATGACAGAGAAAGTTATACTCACATTTATAAACAGAGACAAGAGATGACCTACAACCCCAAGAAAAGAGACTAATTTTAAATGGTGCATTACAACTACCTTTTCCAAACTTATTTAATTTCTCTGAGAGGTTATATGCTATTTTACAATTCTTGGCACTGATTTACTCTCAGGAAAGAGATAAATTGGTTAGCCAAAAATCCATTAATTTTAGATATATGGGAAATACATAAAAGTAGTTAGTTGAAGATAGACTACATTTAGAGTGTGAAAACTTTACTATAATTTCCCTTTGAGACATTTTGGACAAGGAAAAGGCAAGTTGACATGCTAAGTATTAATTATACCTGTATTTAAGAAGAAATGTTAATTGTCATCAAAGGAAAATACATTGTTTCTTCTACTTGCTGAATAATTGTGTGATGTAAGTCATACATATATTGTTTGTCTGTCTTCAAACAGTTTGAAAAAAATTAGTGTTAAATGAGAAATCAGCATAACAGCAGGATTCAACAGACTGATTAGACCACAGTGGTAGAGCTCACCAGGGCTGGCTGTTTGTGTTCACAGGAAGGCAGATCCTGAATTTCTAAAGGGGGATGATTGAAGTAAGACCTGAAAAGGGAAACTGAGCCTCAGTGGTAAACCAAACATTGATGCACAGAAGTTAAAGAAATCTGTATGTACAATCCCATCTTAGTCCAAAGAGGTTTTGTTTTTTGTTTGTTGGTTTTCTTTTCTTTCTTTGTTTCTTTTATTTGTTTGTTTGGTTTTGGTTTAGTTTGTTTTTGAGACAGTTTCTCTGTGTAACAGCTCCAGCTGTCCTGGAACTAGTTTGTGGACCAAGCTCCTAGCACTGGGATTAAAGACTTGTGCCACCATCCAAGGTTTGTTTGTTGGATTTCTTTTTTTTTTAGTGTTGAATATCTTGCCCAGTGCAACATCCATGCTAGGCAAGTGCTTGAGCACCAAACTACAGACCTATTCTATGATGATGTGGTTACATTAGTCCTTGGGTTGGAAGGATTCTGACCTTGGCTTGGCATGATTATCTATATCTACTGCTGAGCTATAGAAGCCTGTAGCACCAAAACCTCTGAGCTACTCCAGGTACTCTCTGAAGGATATCTTCATTGTAATGTCCCTCCCTTCAAATGCAGTATTAGGAGTGATAGAAATCTCTAAGTATTATGGAAAAGAATGTTTTTCTTGGATAATAAGACAATCTTACTGAGTTATAATGATCAATGTCTTATTTCTTTTTGTGTGATCTGTCCACCTTCCCCAAAGATGGAATACACATGGGAAAAATAGATGTGAATATAAATGGATGGATGGATGGATGGACAGACTGACAGTCAGCTGGATGGACAGATGGACAGACAGACGGATAGACAGATATAGAAATTAGATAGATAGATAGATAGATAGATAGATAGATAGATAGATAGATGATATAGATATGGATTGCAACTCTGATTCTTGCTTTTATGATTTAGAGTTTTAAGAAACAAGATTGTAATTGATGAATTTTTACTCAGCATATTGAACGCTTTTGTCTTTTGCAAAAATTTATAATAACGTGCCCATTGCACTAGAAGTGATCAAGTCTACTTAACATTTATTGTGATTCAATTTGTTCGATTTTTAATAATGACAGCAATTCAAAATCTATTTTTATTGTACTTTAGGTGTACAACGAATATGTAAGTTCATGTACACATATATGTCCTATACCTATATAATGTAGCAATGAAAGGTTGCTAAGGGGAAAACCAATTTGACCAAGGAATATTTTGATCATTGGAATATACCTATGTGTCAGATATTTACAAGTAAAGTATACTATTTCTACAAAAAGTAGTCCAACAATGTATCTTTGTCTCTCTAAAATTGTGACATTAATAAGCAACATGTAAATAAAATAAGGTTGATAAATCAGTTCATATTTAGTCATATTGGGTGATTAGTATATTAATATATTCTAAGATATAGTATTATAGACAAAATAAAATACAAGGATAGTTATAGCATATTTGCATTGAAATGAAGTTTATATATTTTAAACATATATTTGAAGTTTTATTGGGGATGACATGTATCATAAGATCAACTGATTAATAACAAATAGGAAGCAAGAATTTACTTCATGTAAGATACTACTCTAAATTTACAAAGCTGTTAAAACATAAAAATTAGCAATGCACAATGGATTGAATGGTTTATTTGTGCTATAATAAAATGTTGAAGGCACTGAGATGAAAAATCTGTGGGACTAGGGTAGGAGGGCTTCACAAATAATATCTGAAATTGGTTGTAAGAAATTCATCATAATATACTAGGTAAAATATATAGGGAAGGTTATGCCAACTTTAGTAGACATTTTACAAACTTAATGTTATGACATCATATACTAAAAGTAATATTAGAAATTGCTTCAAACACGAAGTAAAGGAGAGGCCTACAATCTCATGGTGGAAGACAGAGGAACTGAAGAACATTTGTCTTCTCTTTATTATTCAAAAGAGGTTAGGACAGGCTGGTGTCTGTCATCTTAAGAAAGCAAAGCTGGAAAAACAGGAGGAAAATTTAATGTGGGGACTTCATACATCAGTCTATAGCTACTGTTGTTGGGAGAACTGTGCAGATCTACTGCACACTCACACATGCTGTGTTACGTGTTACTTAAGTCAGTTCTCTCCACAAAAATCAGGGTAGGAACTACCTGAAAGTACAAAGAAGAAAAATCACACTATTTTTTTAAAGGACTAGAAAGATGACTTGCCTCAGCTAATGCATTAAAGACAACCTCAGAGAAAACTAAGGTGCATCAGTGTTGCATTAAGTAATAGAAACAAAGCCACTCAGACCAAGAATGAGCTCAAATTTGAATTCTCTGCTCCTCTCACCATGTGTTCCATCTGTTTCTAGCAAAAAAGCTTTGTTCTGTTTTTGTTGAACAGCAAAGAAAACACAGTGTAGGAAAGGGGTGAGGGACTCTTTATGGAAATCTTTATCAGAGTTTAACAAGGAAAGGTCATTTTATTGCTTTCCATCTGACTCAGAAGCACTCGGTATTGCAATCAAAAATTACCAAACTTTATCTATATGTCAGGTTCAATATTTATGGCAGATACTTCTTGTATAGAGGTTGCTTCCAACCTGCCAGCTTGTTCCACAAAAATGATTACCAAACATACATACACATGTACATTATGCTGGGTCAGGGCATTGGAAGAGTGCTTAACTGTGCTGGCTAGTTTTATGGCAACTTAACATGGCTAGAGTAGTCTTAGAGGAGGGAATCTCCATAGAGAAAATGCCTCCCTAAAATCCAGCTGTAGGACATTTTCTTAGTGATTTGGGAGAGGGGGGAAATCCATTATGGTTGGTGCCATACCTGAGCTAATGGTTCTGGGTTCTTTAAGAAAGCAGACTGATGCAGCTCTCTGGAGAGTGGCCCCTGCACTCTGCCTGAGCAACATAATAGTGCTGGCCCTGATGGTGTAGGTAGGAAGAGCCTATCCTGAGCGCCTGGAAGAAGAACTGGTCCCATCCCTCACTCATTGCTGCAAGACGTGAGTTAGCTAGGGCAACGCTGAGAAGCTCACCCTGGTTGTGAGGACAGGGGAGAACTGGTAGGCAGACCAACCCTGCAGTTGCCCAGGCCCAGAACCAGGGTTATAACTTGGCCAGTTCCAACATCCACCCCATCTATGATACACTGGAGTATGTAAAGAGACGAGGGCCACAGACCCAAAGCTGCAGGAGGATCTCCACAACACAGGGCAAAAACAGGATATCCAAGCAGAGTCCCAGTGAAGGCCCAGCATGAATAGTGTAGTAGAAAACAGAGGCCTCGAACCAAAACAATGACTCTTTGCAATGAACAGTTGCAAGTAAAGATATATGGACAAAGGGGTTAACTGTGTGACTCACTGCAGCTTCCACATGGAGATTTTTAATTTTTTTCCCTTAATTTTTGTTTGTTTGTTTGTCTTTATTTTTTCCCTCCTTTTCACTTAAATTTTGTTTTATTTGGTGGTGCGTGTGCGCAGGAGTAGAGGGTGGATGCGAAGTGATGAGGAAATGAATGGGATCAAGATACATGACATAAAAGACACATAGAATAAATAAAAGGAAAAACAGGCTGAGCAAGTCATGAGGAGCAAGCCAGTAAGCAGCACTCCTCCATGGCCTCTGCATCAGCCCCTATCTCCAGGTTCCTGCCTTGACTTCCTTCGTTGACGGACAGTGATGTGAAAATGTAAGCCAGATAAGCCCTTCCTCTCCAAATTGCTTTTGGTCATGATGTTTTTTCACAACAATAGTGACCCTAACTGGGGCAATAACTCAACATTAAAGGTATGCGTTAGCTTAAATTGTAAAAGCTGGTCGCACAGGAAGTCCAAGGCATACGAGTTTAGTTGAGCCTTTCTCTTTTTGTTTGTTTGTTTGTTTGTTTTTGTTTTCTTTTTATTATGTTTTTATTATTTAAAACAAATTCTCAATTTAACTATGTTTTGATTATATTCTTTCCCTTCCCCAAGTCCTTCCAGATCCTCTCCCCCTCCCTACCCAGCCAACTTTATATTCTCTTTCTCGGAAAAAAAAAAAAAAAAAAACAAAAAACAAACAAACAAAAGCCCAATGTAAGCATTCAAAATCAAGAAAACAAAATAAAACAATACCCCCTGCAAAACAAAACAAACACACACACAAGACTGTAACCAAATAAAAGCACACACACACACATACACACACACACACACACACACACACACACACACAAACATACACATACACACACACACACACACACATACACACACATACACACACACACACACACACACACACACACACACACACACACACACACACACAAGTCTGTGGAGTTCTTTCTATGTTGGTCAACTACTTCTGAACATGAGGCCTATCCTGGAGATGTTGATATACCCAGTGTCACCCCATTGGAGGAAAATGATGGTTCCCTCTCTCAGCAGTATAAATGATTCAAAGCTAGTGGCTAGCTTTTCATTCATTCATTCATTCATTCATTCATTCATTCATTCAGTTATAAAATAAAATATAGTAAGGTAAATCAAACACTATCACTTTGAAGTTGAACAATGGGAGGAAAAGAGCCCAACAGAGGTCACAAAATTCAGAGACCCACCTGTTTTATGCTCAGGAATCCCATAAGAACACTGAACTGGAAGCCGTAATGCAAGCTTAGAGGACCTGGTGCAGACCCATGCAGGCCCTGTGCCAGCTGCCTCAGTCTCAGAGTTCATATGAGCTTTGCTGATGGTGATTTAGAGGACCCTGTTTTCTTGATGTCCTCTATCCCCTCTGGCTCTTCCAGGCCTTCTACCTCCTCTTCCTAGGGGTTCCCTTATCTCTGAGGAAAAAGATTTATTGGAGAAATTCCATTTAAGGCTGTGTTCTGTGGGAGGCCAGCTGGGAGACCGGCTCCTATGTTTTACCCCAGGGTACTCTTGAGGAGTGAGAGATAAGAGATTTAGATAGAAGGATAGAGGGGAGAGAAACAGATAAAAACACAGGATACCCTCAGGATGGCCTGGATCCTTATCTGCCAGCCCCTCCTGTCTCTTCTAAAGGGTTATTTATAGGAATGCCAAGGGATGGAGAAAAATCACCTCCTACCTCAGCCAAGTGTGCACCCTTCCAATCACCTAGAAACCATGTACATGGTCAAGCAATCCTCTAATGCAGCTCTGCTGGGTAAAGCAAGCTCAGATCTCACTAGGAAACCTTTGTGGGCCTCCACAATGTTTCCAGGTCTCTCCTGCTCTGCATAATGTCTGGCTGTGGGTCTCTGTATTTCTCCATCTGCTGCAGGAGGAAGCTTCTCTGATGATGGCTGAGCAATGCCCTGATCTATGGGTATACCCGAATATTATTAGAAGTCATTTTATCACTACCTTTTGGTTAGACATTTGTTTAGAGACATTATCTTGTGTTAGTATTTGGTTTTTCAAAGAGGTCCCTGGCCTATGTAGTCTCGGGTTCTTACTCACTCAAGCAGTATTAGTTCCATCTCACGACTTGGGCCTAAAGTCAAATCAGACATGGTTACTCTGACAAGCTTTGTGCCGCCATTGACCTAGCGTATCTTCCAGACAGAACACCATTGTAAATAAAGCATCTGTGACTGGCTTCGTTTTGACCTTTCTCTTTTGATAGTGTGGATAGTACCTTCCTGTAGCAAAGATTCTGCCTGCAGTGTTCTCTTAAGGGCAGTGTAAACTTAAACAGGATGAGTCCGCAGTATAAGTGCATCATCCTAAATGATCCCAAGGGATATTATTAACTTCTCTGTGAGGTCTTCCAAAAATGCAGTCTTGTTGGGGCCAAGAGATCTTTTCATAAAAATATATTGTGCAATGGCTGCAGAATTAAGAGTCCTTGTTGCGTAATCATGAGGACCAGGGTTCTGAGCCTAGCACCTACACAATAAGCCAGGCATGTGGGGCTGCCTTACAACTCCAGTTGTAAGCATGGTTGAGATAAGATCGCTGAGGATTGCCACCTTCTAGCCTAACCTGGAAAGTGTGAGTTCTTCTTCAGGAAGACACAGTGCCTCAGCAAAAGCATAGGTGGAAGGTGATAGGGAGGGCATTCAATTCACTCTTCTTCAATATGCACATGCA
>CABHPR010092468.1:0-20079 GCA_902168415.1 Peromyscus melanophrys
AGAGAAGATAATAAAAATTACATTGTAAAAAGAGAGGTTATGAAGCTAAGCAACTTGAAGTCACAAGTGATATGAAAATATAGCATGCCTGCATTCCTTACCCAGACTTGTGAGTTGTGCACTTGACAGCAGTGATCACCAGTTAACAGGGCGTGAGGTTCAGCCTCTAGGACCTTTGGTAGTGTGGAGGTGGTAAACCTGACAGAGAACAATATTCAATGATGAAAGACCCAATGGTGCTTTTGAAATGGGTAAAAACAATTAGGAAATTATAAAAGTTTGTCTTTGGATGTGCAGAGTTGGCAGACCAAGCTGAGAGAAGTCAAGGAGGATTTCAGAAGAAAGGTGAATCTCAGTTGGTCTTGGAAGGCCCGTCAGTTACAACAGGCTAGGGAGAGGATTTTCACACACAAAGGTTCCACTGTAAGTAAAGGGCAGACAAGTTGATTTAGTTAGAATAATTATCCCTTGGAGCTTCAGACATATTGCAGCTTATGGGATCCTTTCACAAGTGGTACTTCATGTAACTGTTACGCAAATCCCATGGAATAGGACAGAGGGTGTGATGAAAGAGTGAGGCTGGAGCAGGCATATCCTGAGTCCCAGAGCACATTGACTTGGCACTGTGTGGCTTGGTGGCTCAGCATAATAGTGAGGGGGTAGTGTGAGGGGTACCACCAAGGACTGTGTTAAATGAAGAGAGTTGGTCAGCAGAGCTGCTGAATGAGCCAAAATTCGTTTCAAAAATGAGAAGAAATAAGGTTTTGAGAAACTGAGAGAATAATGGATTTATCACAAGGGAGAGAGACGTATTTTCAAGCTAACATTAGCTTAAAGATGCATAAGGAAGATTTTTTCATTTTTTTCTAAATTGGCAGACAAGCTATGAAGCATCATTATGACACTTTGAAACAAAATGTGTCTTAGTGGCTTCACCTACCCCTCCACATCGCTGATCTTCATGGTTGCTTCTCACTTACTTGTTTACCCAACTTATGAAAGCTGGAAATGGGATTAGGACTGGGTAAACCTAAGTGTCCAAGAGGGGCAGGATGGGAGGATGGGTAAAAGGACACTTGTGACATAGCGTTATTATTTTTTTTAAAGGAAGACAAACACAACAAAAATAAGACAAATAGAAGCAAAATATAAAACAACAGGAAGTGTTGCCAATGCACATCAGATAATGCTCTGTGCACAGCATTCCCTCACCCTCGTCACCTCGGAGGATTGTGGCTCACATGTGGAAGTCAGTAATCTCTGTTTGTTGGGAGACAGAGGAGCATCCATGTGCAGTTATCATGAACACATGTGACCTTGACAACTATAAACAAGAATAAGGGCATTCACCCTTCCAATATGCCAACTGAAAAGGATCAATTAAGTGGAGGGGCATGGTTTTTTAGGCCAGTGTGCCTACCAATGTTAGTTTGCCTATCTCACAACAACATACAGGGAAGCAAGACTTCAAAATGAATGAAAAATATATTCAATCCATAATCAAATGAAAATGTTTTGGGAATGGTTCCAGAGAGAGAGTCTGAATCAGGCTTTCTTTGGCACCTACATTTAGCCATCCCATCTTCTATTTTAAGAAGCATTCATATCTCTGAAATGAAGGATTTGCCTTTTAATGAAGACACCATAATTTCATTGTAAATATGGAACCTGACATCCTTGACCTTGTACTAAATTTCATATGATGAAAAGAGGTGATATCATTAGCCACCATCACACTATCACAGCCAGTGCTAAGGAGAGTCATTGTCAATGACAGAAGGTATTATTCTATAATGTCCATTGTTTTAGTAAAAATCTGTTGTCCAGAATGTCCAAATCTATTATTCAGTGCTTAAAAGTAACAAACTTAAGCAGTCTTAACACAGAGAGTTTCTTTAATGCTGGCTTATTGTGGAAAGAGCTAAAATTCCCTTAAAAGATGTAGTATTATTCTATGTCCATAAAAGATTATAAAATATAATTTCACTAGCATCTACTATTAAATAAATGTATTATATTATAAATGCTCAAGAAAGAAGATATATTTTCAACTCAATTTGACACTACAAAAGAGTGTAACAACTAAAATTTCTTCAGGAATATTTTACACACCAGAAATCTTATTTATTTAACATCTATTTTATTATTACTACCCTTTGTCAGATATGATTGCAGGTGCTGAGGCTATAATTATGGATGAGTGGGACATAATATTTCCTCCAGTAAAGCTGATAATCAAATGGGGGTTACAATGAAATAGATGAATAGTTCAGGGATAATGGCAATCTAGCTTAGTGTGTTTGGAAGGTGAGTTTATAGGGTACACATACTTCAGATGAAATTATCCTTACGCAAACCAGCATAAACTGTTTTCATTCTATGTATAGATTCATGTAGATTTATCATCTTAATTCTAATCGATATGCAACACTTACTACATGTTTTTAATAAATTCTTTATGGTAATTTAGCCATGACTGCACAAAAGAGTGGCAATAGTCCGGTTTCGAAACTGAAGCTTAGTGGAGTACAGTTGCTTTTCCCTGGTGATACCTTGACAGCTGTTTGAAGGCTCTGTGCTCATGGCACCATGCTAAAATGCTACTTGAGTCTCGTGTGAGCTGATTATGCTCAATGTGTGAGCAGAATTCTAAATTACAAAGAAGGGCCCATCGTACTGATTTTTAAAATAATTTCATTTATTATGAAAACGAATTTTAAGCAATGCTTCCTTGATAGCTATTGCTCCAAAATGAAGCATCCTAAAACCCAGTGGCTTTAAAACTGAACTTGCATTTCTCAGTTTCTGAGGCTAGGGTTCTGGGAGCAGCTTGGGTGTGTTCTGGGGCAGAGTTTCTTTAGTGGATGCAGTCAAGATGCATGTCTGCTGCTTCCCCACTTCAAGGCTTGACTGACTCACAGGAGCCACTTTCAAGCTCCCTTCCATGGTTGTTGGCCAGAAGCCTTAGTGGCTCACACTTGACGCTCCAGTTGCTGCTCAGGTCCTGATAGCCAGCTTCACCCAAAGTACATGATCAGAGAGCATGTGACAAGACAGAAACTGAGGTGTCCTTTATAACCAAGCCGAGAAGTAACTGGGGGTTGGTCTACCTCAGATTAGAGGACTTACGTGAATACTTAAATAAGACTTTCAGAGTAAAGAATTATTAAGCTTAATTCAGGGACTGCATTAAGGAGCAATAAGTAAAGAGAACTTTAAAGGCCATTGGACATGGAAGAAAGAAAGACTGATCACGTCTGGGGTTGAGAGAGCAGTGAAGGCGCCCCCACACAGTGTTGAGAGTTTCAGTGGAGGAGGTGTGGCCATGTCTGAGCACTACAAGATTCTTCATGGAATTTCACTTGTGGGACTTAGTGTAAACAAACTTTCTTGAACTTACTAGAAATTTATCTAGTATTCCATGAAATGCTCGTTCCAGGATGGTGCTCTACTTGAGACATTCCATTTGTTCTTAAGTAGCTGATGAAGCCCAAGAATGGATCCTTGGGTGTAGTTGGACGCTGGAGAAGCTGCTCAGTTTCAGCAGCTGTACACTAAGGCAGATGTGCTTCAGGAGCCTGAGAGGGAGACCCCTAGGACCGAAGTGGAGACCTTCTCCTGTGCCATCTCTCTAGCCCCACCCCCTAGATAGAGCGTAACACAGTGACATGCGGCAGATCAAAGCACACGAGGGACTCATATTCATTTCCACACGACACGCAAAGCTTTGGAGGCAGGAGACAATAAACCAGTAACCAGCACAGGGACATACCATCCTTCCTGATGTATTTTAGTGGCCACGTACATTACCTGTGAGACTCTATGGGAGAGTGGTATGTATACAAGGGTGTGAAGAGCGGGAAAGAGAGATCACCGGAATCATCGTGGACACTGGTTGTCACAATCTGCCGTCTCTTACTCAGTGAGTCATGCTCCTCCCACATACAAAATGCACTGCTAGTAGGGTTTTGTTGTTATTGTTGCCGCTTTGTTTTGCCCCTTTGTAAGTTAGGTCTTTGTATCCCAGGACAGCCTTGGGCTCACTATGCAGTCAGGGATGACTTACAACTTCCGATCCTCTTGCCTCAGCCTCCTGAGCGCTAGGGTTATAGGTGTGCACCACACAGCCATCTTATATGGTACAAGGAGGGATGAAACTGGGATAAATCTGCATCGTGTTTGCAAAACCTCTTTTCTAGGCAGTAAAGGTGGACCACAGGTCCCAGGGGTTATGTTGCAGATGCCACTGGAGAGCCATGCTATCAATCACAGTACTCGATAGCTTCGAAGGCAGCCTCTCACGTCATTGTTTTATAGCATGAACTCAAAAAGTCATTCCAGAGCAATGTTAGGCAAGTCCACAGACAGATGATGCTCTTTAGGGGTCATTCAAGTATAGCTCACCTGGATTTCACAAAATATGATGTTGGAATGGGTGTATCAAAACTGTGATCTCACTCCACTTCAGGGGGCAGGTAATATGCCACTCTCATTAGTACTAATGTGTCCCAGCAGTGCTCAAATCTGTCTGGTCAGTGTTGGAAGTCACGGGCTAATCCCTCATCCCCACTCCTGTGTCTGGGTTGTTCCCCCACCCTCCCCTCTTCTTCTCCAGCTCGGTGCTCCAGACGAGTCATTCTTTAATCTCTTCAGGAAAGAAAGGGCTTGTTTTCAACTGAGTATTTATTTTATCTCATTTCCTGCCTGTAGACATTTATGGCCAATTTTCATTTTCTGATATGATTATTAAGGTACAATTGATGTATATATTTAAGGCTTAATCATAAGTGTACATGTGTACATAGCACAAAACCATCACCACAGTACAACGATGTATCATTATAAAATGTTTCTTCTCACTTTATTACTATTCCCATGCTAGCTTCCCACCGGCCCTGTCCCAAGGAAACCACTAATCTGCTTTCTGCCCGTAGTCTACATTTTCTCAAGTTTTAAAAAAATATAACATATTGTGATGAGGTGTTGCTGACATCCTTATTAATTTTGGTATTTGTAGTTATACTAGTATTTCTCGTTTTATTATTGAATAGTATCCCACTGCAGGAGCATACTGAAATTCATCTATTTACACAGTTGATTGGCATTCCCGGTTATGACAGACAAGGCTGCTATAAATATTTATGTACTGGCTATTGTTTGCACATACACCTTGTTACTACTCAGGGAATGCCATAGAGTAAAATATGGAAATCACATAGTAGATTTTTTATTTAACCATTTTAAGAAAGGGTCAGACTAAAGGACCAAGGGTATGCCTCAGTGGCGGAGAGCTTGCCTAGCATGTGCAAGGCTGTCCTGGGCTTGATACCAGCACTATAAAACAAAGGTTGCCAAACGCTCTCCTGTAGATCCCGTAACCAGATGTACTGCCACCATGCAAAGTGGGAAAAGATGAGTTCCAGGCTCTTCACATCCTTGTTAAGTGCATGTGATGAGTATTTAACGTCAGCTGTTCCAGGGGTTCTATACTGAGACCACACTTTTCATTCCTACCCTAAAGGCTGGCATCAATGAGCAGGGTTTTGCCATGTAGATATTCAGTTTGGTAAAGCAGCTGTATAAATATTTTACCCTTCATAGTTCCCTTTTTTATGTAGGAATGGTTATTGTTTTCTTTTTATAGTTTTGAGATTTATTTACTTTTTTTTTTGAGACAGGGTCTCCCTGTGTAGTTCTGGCTGGTCTGGGACTCACTGTATAAAACAGACTTTCTTGGAACTCAGAGATCCACCTCCTTCTGCCTCTGAGTGCTGAGATTAAAGGTGTACAACACCATTCCTGGCTGAATTCTGAGAAATTTTAAAAAGGTCAATGAAAGTCCTTAGTGATATATTTGTCTTGCAAATATTTGATCCTATTTTGACATGTTTTAATTCTTATATCAGTGTATTTTATTGAATTCTGAAAAATACTACATATGAATCAATTGTTTATTATTTTATGTGTTCTTGTTTTTTTATCTTTTCAAGAATATTTTGGCTAGCCAAGACCGTGAAGATTTCCTTCTGTGTTTTTTTTTTTTTTTTTGGTTTTTCGAGACAGGGTTTCTCTGTGTAGCTTTGCGCCTTTCCTGGAGCTCACTTGGTAGCCCAGGCTGGCCTCGAACTCACAGAGATCCACCTGGCTCTGCCTCCCGAGTGCTGGGATTAAAGGCGTGTGCCACCAACGCCCGGCCCTCCTTCTGTGTTTTATTCTCTTCTTGCATTTTTATGGTCATTGCTTTCATATTGCAATTGTTGACCTGGCTGCTGTTTGAATGCGGTTTGTCCTCTCCGGTACTCGGTTTGTAACTTGGTGTATTGATGGGGAGAGGCAGTAGGACATTTATGAGATGGTTGTGTCACAGAGACATTGTCTTCACGCACAGACTGATGCCATCCTTGCAGAGCCACCTTAGTTACTGTGAAAGCTGTTTGTTCCAAAGCACGGCTGCACTTCTCTTTCCTCTCTGCTGTGTCTACTTGTTTTCTCTTCCATTTTTCTGCACTATAAAAAAGCCTCACTTGGCCCTTGCTTGAAGCAGCCAGTTTTCTATAGATATCTAAAACTCCAGAAGTGTGGGCTAAAGTTCTTTCCTTATAAATCACCCAGTTTCGGGTGCTTTATTGTAGAAAGAGCAAAACAGAATGCGGAATGATTTTGAGTTGGTTTTTTTAAGTTATTTTTTACTTGTTCAGATTATAGCATAATTATATCATTTCTCCCTTCCCTTTCCTCCTGCAAAACTTCTCATATATCCCTTCTTGCAGTCTTTCAAATTTGTGGACTCTTTTTTATTAGTCATTGTTACATACATATGTTATGTATATGTATACATTCCCAAATACAACCTGCTCAGTCTGCATAATGTTACTTGTATCTATAATTTTATATGATGTAAAGCATGGACTCAAGTGATTATTTTTTGACATATGGATATACCGTTGATGTAGCACATGTTCTCAAATTCTACCCTTTTTATGAAACAAACACCAACAACAAAACATGAACTATTGTATTGTGTGCTCAATGTCTAGTTCCAAATCGATTCCCAATTTGTTACAGCAGCACATCACTTTCAGGAACCTAAATTTGTACTAAGCATCTAAGGTTACTTAATATTTGCCTCAAAGTTTCACAGCTTAAATCATGAACTAGTTATTCTCTTAAATAGTTTGTGTGTATAAGGAACCTAAGAGCAGTGTATCTGAGTGTCTTGTCTTAGGGTTTCCCATGACAATGAGTCAAGATGCCCAAAGTTACAGCACTTAAAGACTTAGTTGAGCAGAAATCTCTTCTTTTCAAATCTGTCACATGACAATAGCAGGAAAGAAGCCACTTTTGACTCTCTGTGTTTAATGGTAGGTGTCTTTTCTCAAACAGTGAGGAAAATAGAGGAGAAAGGAGAGAGTGAGGAAGAGAAAGAGGAAGATGAACAAGAGAAGAAGGAGGAAGAGGAAGAGGAAGAAAGGTGGGAAGAGGAGGGAAATACATGTGAGAGAGCAACAGGACAAACAAGACAGAAACTATGGTGTCTTGAGAAGTTCAACTTGTAAATGATGTATCAACAAGTCCTTATGCTCTTTTGGGGACATGACCCTGACACAACTTGGAGTCAGGGAAAACTACACAACTATGTACATTAAAGGAGACAGAATATTGGAGGACACTTTGTATGCCAATTCTTGGAAAAGTCTGTTTCTGGTTGTATTCCTTAAGGATTTGTGAACACTCGTCTCTGTGAATAGAATCCCAAAGTGACAGTTGAAATGCTTTATATCGTAATTGTAAAAACTGAACACCATGGCAACGTTACACATACCACTTTTACATGACTTATAAGGAGTTTTCATAGCTGACTAGTAAGCATATCACAAGAAAGATAAATTGGATATTAGGTCTTTTAAATATACCATTAAAATGCCATGAAATATACTAATGAAATTTAGAAATTTATTAATCTGATTGATTTTGTCAAACATATGAAGTTATTTTGGCCTATGAGTTTTAAATTTTCAATTCTTTTACGCATTCCTTAGTTTTTAGTTATTAAAAACTATTTTCTGCTAGAATTACCATATTCATATTCTGCTATCATCTACAAATTACCCCCAATTTAAGTAGTGAAGAGTTTATACTAACACAATGTTTTTCACTTCCTTATTCCCTTTCAAATGATTCTGTCCAAGAACTCCTGGCAGTAACTTTAAGCTGGCTTTGATGAAACAGAGAACATGAGGTTCAGTTGGATAGTGGATTCCATGCAATAAAGAACTAGGAAAAGATGAGTGGAGAGAGGAGGTTGAGATGCAGATCATCACAGGCAATCACGTACAGATGATAAGAGAAAAAAAGTGGGGTCTTTTGTCACTTAAGCTCTCATGTTATATTTGTACTTCTAACACCTTCTAAACACAAGCTTACCTAACACAGCATTAGATATTAATTTTTGAATGAGATAGACTTTCTTTAGAGGGTGTCAGAAAGTATGTACAAGTCCCAGAACACATCTACATACAACTATGCCCTTATGCTATCAAGCAGTTCACACATCTCCCAAAGCCATTGGTAGGTCTCCATGTGTACTTTTCTATACACCATAGTTTCCTTGTTAAAAATTGCTAATTCAATGTGAGGAAACACATTTCTGCTAATATTGGTTTCTTACTTTACTTGCTAAGAGATACTTTTTATCAAGGTCAATATGCATCAGGATATTACAGGATTCTCTATAATACAACTTAGTTTCAACACAAAATATATGATATTAAACTAGACAATAGATTTTTGGACATCAAAATATTATACTTGGCATCCCAAATTTCCTGTTTTAAGAAGATGCTTTCTATGCCACATCTAGGACACTTTTGGGACATTCCAATTATATACAAATATTTAATTCCTTTGTTTATTTAATGAATTTAGGAATGAGGCTGGAATTACAAAGTTAAACTTTGTTAGAGATTTTTTATTTAGGACTCAGAAACTTCTTCAAAGCATATTTTTCTTTCTTCTAGTATAAATCTGATGGCAGCTTGAAAAATCATAAAGGATAGAATAAAATCTAAAAATGTGACAGATCCAGTCAAAGTGACATTAATTTTTTTTTTTTTAGAGCAAACTAGCCCTGGAAAGAAATAGCAGTTCTGAGCTAGGCAAGCCAGGGCAGCGTTTGCACATTCCAATGGGACGTCTTAGGCAAACCTAGCCATGGATGTCCTTGAAAGGATGTGACCCAGGTGAGACCTACCTGCAAGTAATCCACAATGATCGAATGATCTTGCCCCAAGGGCAAGCCATATGTCAGCTACATGCTTCGTGAAGAGAAAAATCATACGTCCCCAGAAGAGGAGGAAACCCGGTCAAGTGCAGACTTGCCTCAAATGGAATAGGAACAGGCTGAGAACTTCGGGCTGATTCAGAAGAGTGTTCCAACGAGACTGCTAAATGCTTCTGACAAGCAATGGATTCCAATAAAGGAGCAACAGTAGCATCACACAGGAGGGAATTTAACAGACACTGGCATTATCCTGACCTCGGGGTGATTATTGAAGAGGAACTTGGTTCTTGATTAGTGAAGAGGACTTGATACTAGTATGGGAGAGCAGAAGACATCAACAAAAAGTACAGTGACCATCTAGTAGAAATTGTGTTTTTCATTCCCTCAACCCCTTTCTCCTTATAAATGTGTATTATGTGCATTCACAAGCATGGAGCTTCCAAGCCCACTCATAGACTGCAATCATTTTACAGATGATGGGATTCCTGAAAGATGCTCACAGTACTGCAGATCATGACCCTCCCAGTTACTGACTGTGAGGCCTAGATCCACTGTTTCTATGCAAGTTGCATAGAAAGGATGGAACTTAAGTATCAGATAATATTGAATATATGGGCATTTATGCATGTATGTCAGTTTGCACTCGGTAATTTAATATTATATAGCTGTAATGAGCAAATTATCATAAAGAAATTGTCAACTGAATACTAATTTTTTTAAAAATTAGAGGTAATTATTGACAATGTTGCCATGTCTGTTTTCTTAGTAAAGCTCAAGATGTTTAAAATTAATAGTCAAATAAGTGACGGATGTGGAATCATATTATAAGTTCACCCTTCCAGCTATATTTGGACATTGTGGAGTCTAAGCCACAAATGGCTTCAACAGATATGGCTCAAATAGCTGACCTTCAAATCATCCTTCACTTTCTCTTCATCTGTTATAGCTGTGAACTCTTCCAAATGATGATTCATCTCTCAAAGAGCAGACTATGGCAAAGAGAGAGAGAAAGAAACAGGACAATGATGTCAGCTCCTTAACACGAGGCCCTTGAAGTGCTGCTTTGGACAAATTAGGTCTTTATTTAAGTTAAGTCAATGGCTTTCCTTATCATGGATGTCTCGTGGTGACAAAGGATAGGACAGTTCAGATGTAAACATACATGTAATATCTGTATACATGCAGACTGAGCATTAACCATGCCTTGAATTCTCATATATAATTTATGTGTAAATATTTAATTACTGATAAGGGCCACCAAGAGATGTTTTTTAGAAACAGATATGAGACTATGTTTGCAATGTTTTTCATATTTGATCACATGATTTTATCATTCACATTCAATTTATAATTTGAAATGTTGACATGATAAAAATTTAATTTCTTCTACATTCTTCATTTATTGAACTACAGAGTTCCCTAGTTCATCCACTAAAACTCCTTAAAAATATTGTGAGCTGGACTGGTAAGACGGATCAATAAGCCTGCCACCAAGCCTGAAGACTTGAGTTTGATTCCTAGAACCTATAAGGTAGAAGGAGAGAACAGACTCCTGATGGCTGCCTACTGGCCTCCACATCTATGGCATGGCATGACATGCACATATCCGCACATAACATAAAATAAATAAAATGTAATAAACAATTAATGTGGTGGGCTTCTTATGAATCAAATTGTGGTCATCAAATCCATTGGAGTCAAGTCTTGCTCACACACCTCTTCAAGATAACCTTCTTTGTGGTTGGGCTGTGTAGGAGACAGCATTTTTGAAATTTGTAGCTGTCTGTCATCTAGGAGATCCACTGCTAATTGTCATCCTGAGGTCTTTACATTTTTGAGGTGGGAAGATCTTGTTCACCTTGATTTAACAATGACCTTAGGCTATGATGATCTATTGACCAGTCTTTGTTTTTTGCTAGAAGCCACTGTTCACTTTCAGTATCTTTTTCTGACTTTCCAACCTTCTCATTAAATAAAAATTAAAAAGCAAAAAGAGTTAAATATCTCCTTATCTTTATTTCTTTCTTAGAATACATTATACACAGCTAAAACAGGGCAACTGGCATTTTTATCACATTCCTGGAGACCACTCAAAGTTGAATATTTTAATGTACCTTCTCTGCCTTCTGGGTTTCAGTGCCTTTCTTTTCTGCTGCAGGTCACACTGGGAGTTATGCTTGCCTCCTCTAATGCAACTCCTCACTGACGTTCTAGGTCCTATTGAAGCATCCCCCAGATGCTTTTCTGGTCTCTCTGATCTCTACTGTTTAAGCCACTTTCAATGTGGTACAGGACTACATCACTTTTATGGGTTTAAAGGGTACCTACACAAGCAATGTGTCCCAGTTGCGATGTCAGAACAACTCTGAACCCACTGAAATCTACTGAACTCTCCAATGTATGAAGATAAGTTCTATTTTACGTGCAATTACACTGTAATAAAATTATTATAAAAATTATTTTCACCTAAACCACTTTTGTTTTGTTTTTTGAGACAAGGTATCTATTTAGCCTAGGGTAGCTTGGAACTTATTATGTAGCCTAGGATGACTTTAAACTTTAAACAATCCTCCTGCCTCGGCATAGCCTACCAAGTGCTGAGGTTAGAAGTGTTCATTACCATGACAGGTTAAACTTATCTTTCAAGTACATTTATCAGAAAACACGACATTACACATGTGGCCTGTTATACTTCTGTGGGGACAGGTGTCCCAGTTTTTGAAAGGCAGTCTTTAATGGAGGCAACTGAGAACACTTCAACTCAGTGGTGAGTGTGTAGTTGGTATACAGAATTACCCAAGAAGACAATCTCTAGGACTGTTAAAGTTGCTGCATGGTAGAAACAAAAGATTGGTAGGAGAAAAGTTTGTTTTTGGAAACAATTGTGACATAATGAATACCTTGATAATTACAGAGAAAATATTGTACATTCATGTCATAGCTTTTTTATGTGAAACTATTTACATATAGAAGACAATTTTCAGCTAATTGTTTCTTATGAATATAGACATAGTTACTAGAGTGTGTTGACAGATTTTCCAATATTTAGATTTCCAAAGCACATCACAACAACAACAGCAAATGTTACAAAAGAAACAAATGGAGCTGGGTATGGTATCTTATTCAGTAATCCCTGTGCATGGGAAACTGAGGCAGGAGGATTGTCATAAGTTAGAGCTCAGTCTGGATTATATAGCAAATTGAAAGACATTCTGGGCTAAAGAACGAAATTTTGGGGTAAATGAGATGGCTTAGTCGATAACAATGCTTGAGACCAAGCCTGACAACTTACATTTGATCCCTAGGATCCTACATTGTAGAAGGAAGAGAACTGACCCTTTTGGCTTTTAAAAATGAATTAATTGAAAATTGATTTGCATACAGCTTGGAGATGGTTCCTTAATCAACTGCCTCATGTCTGCACTTCAGGGTCAGGGACTCCAGTTGCCCCAACCATCACAAGTCCTCAATGAAATACCAGCATTTATAGGACAGCCAAATGTTGGTACCTGCAAATCTCTGCTGGCTCTGGGTTTTCCCTTCTACAAAGAGTTCTTTAGCAATCTGAGAAGAGCCATTCTTTTAAAGAATTACAGTTGAGTCAGGAAATGGTGGGACACACCTTTAATTCCCAGCCCTTGGGGGACAGGTGTAGGTAGATCTCTGAGTTCAAGGCCAGCTTGGTCTATAGAGTGAGTTCCAGAACAGCTAGAGCTACATAGAGAAATCTTGTTTCAGGGGGCAGGGCAGGGTGGGGGAGAATTACAAATGATAGAAACTTGATGAAAACTTTGAAAATAATTTCCTCTGCTTTTACTAACTTTTGAAACCTTAGACATGAGTGTGTGTGTGTGTGTATGTGTGTGTGTGTGTGTGTGTGTGTGTGTGTGTGTGAACATTCTTTATGGTAATTGAAAAGGATATATCTGGTATTATAATTTAGTGATAAGGTAAAGCATTACACAATATTCTGTGAATGTGCATATCATATAAAGAGATCTTCCAAAGAAATAATTCAAAGAAAATGTTAAAAATCATACAACTAGCATGAAGTTCTAAAATTGTATATTTCATAGTGCATTGATTGTTTTCAATAATGATAATTTAGATGACAATATTAGTAAACTGGATTGTTGTTTGCACCATAATGACTGAATCCTTGAACTTATCAGAGACATGAACGCTGATGTCATTGACTTTAATGATGTTAATGATTTATATTAGGATATTTGCACTGTGTTTTAAATATTATGCCTTGTATGCGAATATATTCATTCTAATTTGCTTATTTTTGTAATTTTCTAATTGAGATATTCCTACTTAGGACTACTATTGGCGAAATTACTAAGGCCACTCCACGTAGTTAAAAGGAGATTTATTTAAAGGCGTAACTCACAAATGAAGGGATAGGTAGATGATGGGTTCTGGAAGAGACGCAGCGCAGTCCGGCGGTGTTCTCTGGAGAACTTTCCTCGGTCTACCTCTCGCGTCCCGGTCCAGGAAACAAGAGAGCGCCGCGCATCCCGATCTCAGGTCTTCAGCCCTCCCTTGGCCCCGCCTTGTAGGCGTGATAGTTACGGAAGCCTCAAAGGGTTGGAACTTCCAGACCAAAGCTGGAATGGTTACCCACTACAGACTACAGTGATCTTTTGAGAGAAGATCTGACCCTGTATCCTAGGTTGGCCTCAAACTCTAACCCTCTCAACTCAGCTCCTGTGTTATGAGGTTACAGGCTTTCACCCATATACATTGCTCTATCAACATGTTGATAACATTCTTATGTAACAAACTGGATGTTCTTGGTATGCCGAAAATATTGGCATGGTTAATCAAGTAGAGAATCATCTAAAACTTAAACATACCCAAAGTTTACAAGCAAATTTTCTGGTTTTATTGCATCAGAATTTATCAGAGTCTCATACCCCACCCCCCACCGCCCCAAAGTGCAGTATCTTTGGTTAGAATTTGTATCACAGTTGAAGCTCAGAGCTGCTAAACTCACATCTTTCTTCAGGAATCTTCTTAAACTAAGTGGAAGCCAAGAAATCAAAACATGCTGCAAACCCACTGTTAGAGTGAAAACGGTGGTGATTTTGTAAGGCTCTGATTAAATAGTTTCCTTTTCCCTTTTGCGTTAGTTACTTTTCTTGTTGCTATAATAGAGTATCAGACGAATGAAATGCAAGATGAGAAGGGTGTATTGTAGCTCACAGTTTGAGGGCACAATCCATCATTGTGGGGAGATGATTGTGGCAGGAGAACCAAGCAGCTGGTCTCAGTGCATCCACTGTCAGGAAGCAGAGAGAGATGGATAGTGGCACTCAGCCCATGTTCTCCATTTTATGCAGTTCCTGACTCTGGCCTGTGTGTGGGTGCCACCCACATTTAGGGTGAGTCTTCCCTCTTGAATAAACCCTCCCAGAAGCAGATCATAGACAAACCCAAACGTGTGGTGCTATGATGATTCTAAACCCAGTGAAACCGACAATGAAGATGAGCCAGTATGACTTCCTCACTATTATTGCCTCACTGAATAGGTAATTCTGTGCTTTGAACCTTCCCAAACATAGAATAATGTGGCATTTTTGAAACCATGTTTGGTTGAGGCTCAGGAAATGGACTACAGTTTACAATTTTATCATTATAGCACATTTTAATGAAAAAACATTGTTTTCTGGGCTTCTCCTATTTTCTTTATGCTTCCTGGTTGGTAGGAAAATTTGCTACATAAAAGTACAGAAAAGGAAAAATTCAAGACACCGTGTCTTTAGTTTCTAAACATAGATCCAGGAATTCAATGAAGGAAATTGAGTAATTTTTTTTCTTTTTATAGCAGTTAAACCTTCCCAGGAATGGTACAAGAGGAGAAAATGCAGGAGGGGTGTGATTCAAGATGTGCAGCTTCTGAGAATGGGTTTGTCTGTTTATTTCACCAGGCCAAGTGCTCAGTGGCAAAGGAGCCAGCAGCAGACTTCTGCAATGAGCTGGGGACCCAGGAGCAGGGGGAATCTCTGAACCATTTTGAACAGTAGGCAAACCCGTGAGACTCAAAGTGAAACAATAGCGTGCCCAGTGGGGCTCAGGGTCAGGGTCAGGGTCTGGCATGGTCTCACAGAGGAGTAGATCAGACAAGAGTCATCGCTTATATCACAGAGGTACTGTCCCCACAGTCCCTGAGGTGGTATGCTATTGAACCAAGTGGCATAAGGCACAAGTGAGCAGCAGAGTAAGTAGCAAGGGTGGACACCTTAGAAAGTATTGTAGAGATCCGTGATAAAGTTTTACTAATTTAATGTTCACACACACACACACACACACACACACACACACACACACACACACATATAGACACATGTGTATGTGTATACAGTATAACACAGAAAAGAGAACAAGAAAAGAAGAAATAAGGGAAGAGGAAGGACTGAATGAAGGTAATGGACTGAGTTAAGAGAGAGGATGTAAAGTTAACTGTTTTTCTAGTTCTAACTGTGTCGTGGATCTTTTGGTTTTGGTGGTAAACTCATAAAATATATTCAATATTCAAAGAGTAAAATCCAATGTGAAGCACCACAGCTTTCACTCAAATGGTTGTTCTAATTGTATAGAAATTCAGTAAGACATGTAGACTTTTTGTCTGATTAACTTTTGTGCGTTATTTTTGCAAATTTTTTAAAAAATAATGAGCTTAATTATTTTTTAAAATATCTTTGACTGCTTGTACTTTTCTGAACTCAGTACCTCAGGGTTTGCTTCTTAATCAACATGTCCTGTAAACATTTGCATTCTTCCTCCTGCTCTAATGATGGACAAATAGTGAAATCTACTTTCTTCCTCTTCTGTGTTAGCAAAACTTACTTTCCCCTCAGGTTGCATGTGGTGATATTCATGAGGGAAGGAAGGACCCTTCCTCAGGGTCCCAACAGGTTAACATTGGGGACCTACCATAATGATTGTCAGCGTGATATATAAGCTGAAGTTATCTCATGATGTTAATTATTCTAGAACTTTAAACTTCAATTGTAGACCTGCCAACATGGCAACCTCAGGGGGGTAAGATTCAGTAATCTGTGCTTTAATGAACCATTCAGACTACTGTGAAGAGTGTTCAAGAATGAGAATCACTTGTCTGCGTCACTATAGTAACTCCATTCTTCCTGCCAATGATTGGTTTAGGATACTGCATTGCTCCAAGAATCTGTTTGACCTTAAGGGGACAAACTCTGAGGTAAAGATAGGCATACTGAAATGAAGAAGCAAGCAAATAGGAAGCATGCTGCTTGGCTTAGTTGACTCTGAAACTTTTTTCTCTCTCTCTCTGATGTTCTCTGGTGAAACATTTTCCTTATTGATATCTGTCATGTTTTCTACAAATTACAGTCAAAAGCATGGTGGCTATTACATATTGTCAGAGGAGGGTCCTACTTAATCATCTGGTGTTCAGTGTGACTTTTAACCAATTATTTTCTCTGCCAAGAGCATTTATACATGGGGCCTGTATTTGTGAATAAAACACATTCATCCAAATTTAAGAATTTGAAGTCTCTTAAGAATTACATGGGCCTGGGCCTGTGGTCACAGTGGGAAAGTACTTGCCTACATGTGGAAACCCCTAGGTTCAATCCTTAGCATTACACACAGAAAAGAATTATATGACGATATGTGTGCTCTAGTGTGTACAATTGTGAAGAAAGGTGACATTCAGGTGACATTTTGGGAAATTCCAGAGGTGTTTTCTAGCACTAAACATTTTCAAGGACAAGGTCTCCATAGCAGAAGTTGATCTTCCCAATGCAAAGACCTGCTCATGAGATTTATTTTGAAAATCAAAATTCCAACTTTATTTTAAAAACCCAGTTATTATTCTTGTCATTTTGATAGAAAGAGAGTGGACAGAAAGTGTACTGAAGACCAAGACACACTTCTATCTTTCCTTTCCAGAAGGAAATAATGTTTCAGAAATAGTTTCATTTATCCTGGCAGTCAAACTGGATTTCCCAATGTACTGATCCCAGACAGGCAGGAGGGACCACCCACTGATGGGAAGATAAATACTGCTCCCCATGAAGGATGAACAGGATGAGATAGACAAGCCTGGTGGCAATCAGTAAGTTTCCCTCAGCCCTGGGGAGGGGAGGAGTGAAAATACTTGGAATAAATGCTTGACTTCCAGATGTGTGTGACGGGACAGCATAATTTATAAAATAATTAGGCATGAGTTTTAACTGGTATTTTTGGACATATAACTCTGTCAGTTGTCAAAAAGGGAACGTGTTTCTCATTACTTTACCTGACGAACAACCTAATTTTCTAGAAAGTCATGGTTCCAGCATAGCCAGAAGCAGTATCAATGTTAGCTACTTCAGGTAGCAAGCTTCTGGGTCCACTGTATGGATGGTCCAAGGACATGCAGAGCTTTGATCCAAAGAACTGTGCTGACCTTCCATAGCAAGATGTTGAGTCAGTGTCCTTTTGAAGGAATTTACCTTATGAATACATCATCCCTTTCCCTAACTCCAGTCCAGTGCTTAGATAAATGGAAAAGTTTATCTAAGCCACCCAGGAGAGATTTAGAATTCTCTATCTAGTCTAACGATGGATATGCCTTGAAGTAACTTGCAGGCAAACTCAAAGACATGTTTTTCCATGAACACTTCTATTATCTGCCTTGCAGCAATATCAGGGGATCTGCCTTCATCTTGTTCTGAGTCTGCATTCCCTCTGGAAGGAGAGGGAAGCCTGCCAAAAGCTTTCAAAACCTCAGGGAAGGGTTTGCTGGAGTTCCATGTACTTTCAATTTACTTAAAGATTTGGCTGAAAACATTTTTAAGAGGAACATAGTTGTCTCCCAGGCTGGCATATGAACTATGCATGAGTTATTAAGGTGAATGCCATACGTGAAAGGCACATATTGGTTTTAGATGGTTGGTCTGATATTGTATCTCAACTTCTATCAGAAGTAGGAAACACTGAAAAGACTGCTTTCGAGAGCAGATTCTGTGAGGTAAGCAAAGCCACAGATGGTTCTGGGAGGGATGTACAGGCACAGATGACTTCAACTTCTTTGACTAGAGCAAACCTTTTCAGACTTATGTTTTTCCTATTCTAACTTGGTCTCCACTCTCTTTTTGTACTGCATTTCGAAGTCATTACCATTATGTTCTGAAAGTGCTGACCTCACATGTTCATAATCACTGTCAAATCTTCTTCATTGTGCTCCTTCTTCAGAGTCCTTCAAACCACCTACAGCCAGATCTTTTGTCGTGTTTGTGCCTGGCAAGCAACTTCTTAGTCCCGTAATCCAAGAAGCTATGTATTGTAAATGTGACTGGTAATGGCTATCTCATCTAATATTCATAATTAATTTGCAAAGCAGAGGGGAACTGTGTCTCAGAAAATGTAGCTACTGAGTGACAGATGAATAGTCCAATCCCACATTCTCCCAAAACTGATGCTTATGCCGGGTTCTATCATTGAGGTGTGGGGGAGCAGAGATGGAGGGTAGGAAAGAAAAGCTATTGGTTTATTTGCTGTGGTAAAGAAAAAGAAACAGAGCAGATTGATTGACATCCCATACCTTCAACAAACTAATTGAATTTATCACTTTTAACATGATGTCTAAAGTGCCAAGAAATTTTGCCATGTGAGGCTGACTGATTTCCTGCCTTGATAATACTAAAAGATGCTTGTATACAAAGCACAGATGTCAAGGGAGAGTTACAACGGTTCTGTGTAAATTCCATTCCCTATGACTTCATGGTAATTTCAGAAGTAGTGACCTTGGCTTAGGTCAACAGGATACAATGTCAAGAAACCCAAATAATACAGATATTAGAACCCTTGAGCAACATAAGGGCTTAGGCCTCCATTGCTCAGGAGAGGTAGTGACGAGGAGATATTTGGACATTTTCTAAAGCAATTCAGAAAGAGAACTATGGCTTCTCATATCTACTCCTTAATACTCAAACATTTCATATTGATTTATGTCTTCAAATCTAGATCCTGCGATGATATGGAATAATCAAGTTGACCAGAATGTTGTCAAAGCAGGAATGAACGAAATACTTCTTAAGCAGCTTTCAGAGGGTACTATGCACAGGTCTACATTGCTACTTCCAAAGATTGCAGAAATTACTTAACGGTATACACAGATATGAGTGTGCATGGCCATCTGTATCACAGTGAAAATCTGGCTGAGAAAGTATGAGTAAAGTTCCCAGTACTTCAACTGACAAGTGAACTATGCTAGAAATCTCTACATCACTGGTTTAGTCACATGGTAGGGTGCTCATAGCCATCCATGTAACTAGACAGCTGCATGCGTTATGGATTATGGATGGTAGCCACTGAGCTCATCGGAGAGCATCCAACACCTTGTGACTTCTGCAGAGGTGTCACATTGAAGAGGGCTTTAATGGCAGTCAGACTTTGAATGCTGTTCCCAGTGATGACAGTAATAGGAAGTGAGGCAGAATGTTCACAGTCCCCCTCCCCATTCCTTACAGCATCAGAGAATCTCCCAAGACTTCACATGGAGGCATCGACATGAACTTGCCTTCTCCTGACAAAACCCCGGATGAGACACAAGGCAGTGTCTTAGTAGCAGACCATCCTATGACTCCTACATTCTTAGATCATTTTTTTAACTACATAAAAATTGCGCCGGGCAGTGGTGGCGCATGCCTTTAATCCCAGCACTCGGGAGGCAGAGCCAGGCGGATCTCTGTGAGTTCGAGGCCAGCCTGGGCTACCAAGTGAGTTCCAGGAAAGGCGCAAAGCTACACAGAGAAACCCTGTCTCTT
>CABHPR010092481.1:2439-12457 GCA_902168415.1 Peromyscus melanophrys
CAATCCTGGATGCATGTAGCCTAGACACACAGTGGTGTGCAATCCTGGATGCATGTAGCCTAGACACACAGTGGTGTGCAATTCTGGGTGCATGTAGCCTAGACACACAGTGGTGTACAATCCTGGATGCATGTAGCCCTGGATAGATATGAATGTGGTCCAACACAAAATAATAAAATCACTTAAAACATTAAATGACGTTTTTGTAACTTCATTGCCTGTTTCTCAAATTTTTTTTTTGTAGATGACAGTGTGGCCCAGAGAAGCAAAAGCCTGGATACCCCTGGGAGTATAGGAGAGAGAACACTAACACTAGTAAGCTGGATCTACCAGAACACCCCCACCCCAACCCACCCCCCAAACCCCAACCCCCCACCCTGGAGCTGAGAGAGCCTCACAGGTCATTGACACCTGTCTGGGCAAACACTATTCATCTGGCAAGCTGGTGAACTCCTCAAGGGTCTGAGTGACATCTTAATGTCATTGCGCTCTCTGTGACTAGCACAGGGTGGTACTCCAACTGTGACCCATTCTGCTGACTTGTGAGTGTGTCTTCTCCTTGCAGATCCAGCGCAACCAGTTTGGACCAGTGTAGTGAGCAGCTGGGCAAGCTTCTGAGCTCCCCTCCCCCATGGCACTTCTCTCTGAAAAGCCTAGCAGCTGCAAGGGGAACCTTGCCGTCTCCTGCTTCTATGTGCAGGTTAGAAGATGGTCTCCTGATAGATAACCCAGAGAGCTGTTGTGGACATTAACAGTGCGGATAAAATGTAGAGGTTCACTCTGAGTGACAACCCCTTCCAGGATGCTTGTCTACTTCTTGGGATGATCCCAAGTCACACACACTGGCTTTCTTTTCCAATGTACCTGCTGATGTACCTGTGTCATAACACTTGGGTCTGACAGCTTTGCAGTCGCCAAGACACTGTATGCATGGAGAGAGGCAGCTGCCCAGGACATCTGGAGAGCAGGGAGCTCCCGGGATCTGCCTATACTCAGAACCCCAGGTGACAGGGGCAGAGATTCTGGTTTGGTTTCTTTAGCATTCTCCTGGGTGTGTTTTCTAATCCCATTAACAGCTGGGATCCAGCACAAACCACCTGCTGATCTACCGACATGCATCTTAGCATGTGTTAACTCATATAACCAAAGCCCACTGCTGTATGTAGCAGTGGCCTCTGTATTTTACAGAGCAGGAAACTGAGGCACAGTAATTTGCTCAAGGCTTCATAGCTCCTAATAGACATTCCCAGGTATGCATATAGTTTAGGCAGGAGATGGGCGCTTGTGCTTGTCTAATTTCTATGTATTTTATTTTTTGTACGAATCTTTCTGTGTAGCCCTGGTTGTCCTAGAACTCACCATGGAGACCAAGCTGGCCTGACCTCACAGAGATCCGTCTGCCTCTGCTTCCCAAGCGCTGAGATCAAAGGTATGCGCCACCAGATCTGGCTTTATTTCTTTATTTTTTAACTTTGGGTGTGCTTTGTGAGTCCCGGTTACTCTCACATTTCACTTTTCACAGTAACTGCACGTTAGCTTCCTGTGGTCTTCTTTGGGAGCTGAGAGACTGAAGTGCGGGTTAAATACGTTCAGGTCTGATAGTTAACAAATGGAGGGTAACACACCAGATCTGTCTGGCTCCACCACATCTCAATATGCAAAGTAAACTACAAAACCATGGGCAAATGCTCAGGGGGCTTAGGAAAGGACAAGGCAAGACCACACAGACCGGGAAGGGCAAATCAAGCCATCTGGTGGCACTCAGGACGCAAAGGAAGGAGGCCCGGGTGCCCACTCTGATCACCCACCCTCTTGCTACCTCAGGCTGCAGTGATTAGCCAGACTGGGGATCTGATTGAACTCTGAAGGTGATAAATTTCTAACCACTCTTGAGAGCAGAGCCTTGTCATGCTGGAGAACAGCCCTGGATGCAGACAAGGCTCAAATGGGAATATCCCAAAGGTTTTCCAGCGCTCCCTGCTCACTTCCTAGGACATCTCATCTTATTTCTTTTGTTTGTCTTGTTCTCTCTCTCTCTCTCTCTCTCTCTCTCTCTCTCTCTCTCTCTCTCTCTCTCTCTCTCCCTCCCTCCTCCTCCTCCTCCTCCTCCTCTCCCTCCTCTCCCTCCTCCTCCTCTCCCCCTGGGTTTTTCTGCCCAGCTTCACGCTATCTTCAGCCACATCAGTTACAATTCTAAGGCTGGGAACACTCCAACTCCATGATAAAGGTCTGCCTTGCATGTATGAAGTGCTAGATTCAACCCCAAGTACTGCAAAAGTGAAAAAAAATGAAAAAATGGTTATGATCTCAGAATCACAGACCTGGAAGGGGCTTCTGAGAAACCCAGAGCCCCTCCATCTGCTTTACGGCTACACGGAGAAAGCAAGAGTCACCTCCCTTTGTGTTCATCAGCTTCTCTCCCTGCCCAGGGAGGTTTGCCGCTGTTAATGGGGCTGAATGAGCAGCTGGGAGCATCAGCACCTTGGCATTTCCCTGGAATCACACAACAGCGGCAGCATGGAGGCTGCCCCCTTAAAGATGGCTTGCCCATCTCAATGGGAGCATCAGAGACTGCCCCATCTTTTCCAGAAAGCCTGGGGACACAGCAGGATCTGATTAGGAACACTTGCTGGCAGGTTCCTAATCATGAGATTGTACTGACAGATACCTGTAAGGAGTCTTTGCTCATAAAAAGCAGAAACGGTCAGTGCCTCAGGAGTCTCAGAAACCTCACCAAGGAGGAGGCTAGGGAGGGACCCGAGGCCCAGAGAAGCCACAGGCCTGGGAGGCTATACTGAAGGCCAGCCTTGCACTGGCAACCTGACCACTCCTTGGCTGGCTGTGGGATTGTAACCAGTCACACAGCTTGGCATCTCCAGCCTTTCTCTCCATCATGTAGCTGTCTGGGTGGCTCCCCACATGAAAGAGGAAACAAATAATGGCTGTAAAATGATGATGCTCTGGAATGATCGTTCTCTCCCTTCGCAGGCCCTGCTTTCTTTCACATTGGGCAAGTGAGGTTTGATCCATCAGGCAGAGACATATACTGAGTTCAGCAACTCCCATCCCTTCCCGCCGTGGCTGAGTGCTCAGGTGTGGCACTGTCGAGGCCCAGAGTTCCTTGGATGAAGGTTTTGCTGCAACCCCAGCAGGCACTTCAGGACACCAGCAATCCCACACCAGTCATTTCTTAATAGAAGTTAACAGCACACTGTAATTAAATGTCCACTAAGTGTCAGGTATGCTGATGAACTCTCTGAGTACATTACCTTCTGAGTCAGGCGTGTTATTATCCCCATTGCATAGACCAGGAGATCACACCTAAAAGATTAGGTCACTGACCCAAGGTTCCCCACCAAATGATGAACTCCACAAGACTGTCTGATTACTGATACCTCCCAGGGACTCAGAACAGTGTAAAACACAGGGAAGATATTCAGCAGTTCTTAGCTGGGATGTAGCTCGGTGATGGAGCGCTTTCCTGGCATGTGAGAGGCCAGGGCTGGATGAGTGGATGGGTGTTTAAAGGCGAAGCAGGAAAGAGTCCACTCTCTATAAGAACTACATTTGGGGAAGCAGGGAGGAGTCAGTTAGCAGGTCAGTCAGAGGAGCCAGGGTCATCCACAGCAATGTGAGCCTTCCTTCTCTCTCTGTTTATGTATCCTGCCCAATGTTCTGAATGGGAACTGTCTAGCTACTCCGTGGGTGTATGCACAGTTGCTAATTCTGGAAGACTTGTGAATCCTGGGCAGAATCATGACCAAGGCTGGTGAGTCACAGGCCCCCTGTGGAGCTCACAGCACACTGGCTGTCAAGATGAACCAGAAGTCACTCCCTCTGCTCCAATGGGCTTGTTTTACCTTCTGAAGGGGTAGAGTGAGTTCTTCTGAGGAAGAAGGTCAGGGTCACAGCAGGCCTCTGGATCCCCTGTGCTCTATGAACCTGCAGACCACACAGGTTCTTAGTGTGGCCTCTGGAGAGGTTGTCACAGGATGTCACTGGGAACCTGGAAGTGGTGGGCAGAACCCACAGCTGCCCTCACTTGGTCTCTCTGGACAACTGTACAAAAAGCTGCCACCAGGAAACTAGTTAGCTTCTAATAAAGGATGCACCTCAGCTTGCCCTCAGAGAGAACTTAAACATCCACATCCCCCAGAGAGAGAAAACACACTGAGTTAAAACCACACAAAGACACAAAGAGCTGGGCAAAGAGAAATCAGAGTTGAAGGGGAATGAAGCAGCAGTGGAGTGGCCTGGCCTCCATCACAGACTCCTGGGTATTTAACACACAGCCCACTGACTCCTATTCACACCGTGGGCTACTGAGTTCCTTTAGCTGTCTACGTGAGGTAGCTTACAGCTTGCTTCTGCCACTCTCAACTGGGAGCTACAAAAAGCCAGGGAGAGATGAGAAAACCCCAACCAGGTCACTGTGCCTGGTACCAACCATGATGCATTCTGACAAACATGGTGATAATGCTCAGTTCAGTAGACACTCAGTCCTCATATGGAGGGGGTCACCACTGCTTTGCCTCCTTCATGGAAAGAACAGGAAGCTGAAGGTTTGGGAGAGTGAGGGGATCTATTGGTGAACAGTCAAGGACATTCTAAACATTTGTAATTCCCAAGCCCCAAGTCCCCCTCAGTTGCATTGCTCTGGACCCAACTGGATAAAACAGGTGTAAAACTAGAGGAACATGCTTAGGAAAGAAAAATAAATACATAACCTCTGAAGGTTGACCAGATGGCTGAGTGGGTAAAGGCACCAAACCTGGCAGCCAGAGTCTGACCTCTAGGTTCGATATACATGATAGGAGAAAAACAGCTTCTGCAAGTTGTCCTCACACACCAAAAATGTAGTAACTTTAAAAAAAAAAATAGTACTGATTGAGTAGACTTCAAATAACCAAGGATTGTGATAGGGAGGGTCTGCTTTGAGCTTCTAACCCAACTGAGAGCAGAACTTGACACAATGGTCTCAAAACAAAAGGGATTTGGACACACTGAGAACTTCAAAAAGTGGAGAAAGCAGTTAAGCAAAACATCCCCTTTTCTGCAGTTGGGAGATTCTTTTTGGTTGTTTTTGCTTTTTTCAACTTAAAAAAATCAGTGTATGTTCACACAAAATGATTGGTCTTATGATGACTTCTCCAGTCCTATCGTGCACAGTGACCATAGTCTTCCCCCAGTGTTTTGTCCTGTTTCCAAGTAGTCCCCTTGTTAATTAGAATGGTTTTGAGACACAGCCAACTTGCTGCAGAGAGGGAGAATGAGCACTCCCTGTTTGAAGTGAGGCGCCACATTAGCTTCATCAGTCGCTCTAGAGATCTGGTACAGGCCACACTCTGAGGCCCTGTCCTCATCTATGGCCTAAGACTCTCCTTGGGGAGTTCTCAGATTCAACACCCAAGCCCGACAGACAGGTGGCACCAGCCTCTACAACCTTGCAGAATCTTGTCAATGTTTGATGAACCTCCCCTTGTAAGAGGCCACCCCACTTTCTGCAGAGGGCCCTGCTGCCAAGGAACTGAGGCACCCTGGTACAGCTCTCAAGCAGTGGCATGAACAACAGATACTTGTTTTTGTTCTGAAAGGGGTGTCTGGCTAGTTTTGTCAACTTGGCACTAGCTAGAGTCATCTGGGAGGAGGAACCTCAATTGAAAAATTCCTCCATTAGGTGGCCTATAGGCACGTCTGTAGGACATTTTCTTAATTAGTGATTGATGTGGAAGGGCCCACCGTGTGCAGTGCCATCCCTGGGCAGGTGGTCCTGGCTGATATAAGAAAGCAATGCCCTTCAAAGCTGCTGCTTCAGTTCCTGCCTCCAGGTTCCTGCCTCCAGGTTCCTGCTCTGACCTCCCTCAATGATGGGCTGTGATGTGGAAGGGGAAGCCAAATCAACCCTTTCCTCTCCAAGCTTCTTTTGGTCAGAACGTTTTAGCACAGCAACATAAAGCAAGCTGAGACAAGGCTCCAGCAGATCCAGTTCTTTTGAAGGGTTTTTCTAATTGGATTATAGGTGGTTAGCTCCCCGCAATGTCTTCACGGGGCTGTCCTCAGTGTTCATCCATGGGGAGTGGCAAAGCAAATTCTGGTCTAGCTACTCACACAGGCACCAGTCTGATCACTGGAGTACTGCCTAGACCTTCATGTGAGCCTATTCTTAAATACCATCATGCTTAGGATTAGAACTTTAATTTGTAGTGTGTGTGTGTGTGTGTGTGTGTGTGTGTGTGTGTGTGTGTGTGGTTTTTTGAAACAGGGCCTCCCAGAACCCAGAATGGTCTCAACCCCACTATATAACTGAGGAAGACTTTGAATTCCTGATCCTCCTGCCCCCACCCCACCCCCCAGCACTGGGATTACAGGCTTGCACCACCATGTTTGGCTCTGAACTTGTGTATTTTAGGGCACACAAACATTTGCTCCATAGTGACTATTAAAGTAACAGACTTCAGAGAGTTGATTTTCTAGCCTGTGTTCCTTTCTTCAGACCTTATGTTCTTGGCTAATACAGTTTGAGGACACTAGAATACGCATTTGTCATATGACTTTTACCATATAAAGATATAAAGAAACATTTGTTTCTATTCACGCTACACAAAGGCACCTAGAAGACAATCTGCTGAGGTCCAGCTTGGTGAACCACTGAGCTTACTCGGGTTACTTACAGAAGCATGGGCGACTGAAGGGCAGCTACACTATTGAAGGCCCTCCCTTCCTCCCTTCTCCCTCCAGGAGGGGATGCTAATGGGTCCAATCTCACCAGGGTCTCCTGGGCTCAGTCCAGCTGCTCTGATTCAAGGTGGCAACGGTCATGCCCAGCCCCGAGGGAACAGCTACACAGTGAGTTTATGCAAAGGAAAGCATTTTAATTGTGCTTTCTTTATAATCAATAATACTGTAGTGGTGCAGTGCGTTGTCTCTAGGGTCTCTCTATGTGACCATTTCTGATGGGCTGGGTCCACTCAGGTCAAAGAGTAGCCCACTGAGAATCCCGAGTAAGGAGGTGGTTTTGATCAGGGGCTCCAGAGTTAGACATGCTTTTAAGGGCTTTCCTGCCCGTGACATTTCCAAACTTGGTTTCCTCATCTGTAGAACGAAGTGGCTGGAGAGATAGCTCAACCAGTAAAGCAGTTGCCTCCGAAACACAGGACCTGAGTTCAAGCCTCAGAACCCATGTTAAGAAGGAGGAGAAGGAGCAGCAGCAGCCGCTGGGTGTGGTGGTGCACACTTGTAACCTCAGCACTGGGGAGGACTCACTCAGCCGGTCTAGCCTACTTGGTGAGTTGCAGGCCACTGAGAGAACCTTCCTCAAAAATCAAACCCAAACCAAAAGGAGCCGTTTTCAAAGGAATAATACCTAAGGTTGTCCTCTGGCCATCCCAAGTCCGTGCACACACATTTTCACACGAATCCACTCACACATGAACGAACACATAGAAGAAACAATGCATGAAAGTCCCTGTCACCCAGGAGACTCTGAACAGACAGCAGCCATCACTGTTGCTACAGCTGGCACCTGTGGCCATCACTCTCCTGTCCTAGCACACATGTGTCGGTCCTATCAGAAACGTAAACACAGCAGCTAAGCTTCTAAGGCAGGGTTACTGTTTCTATGGTGGAACACCAGGGCCAAAAGCAAGTTGGGGAGGAAAGGGTTTATTAGGCTTACACTTCCACATCATAGTCCATCACTGAAGGAAATCAGGACAGGAACTCAAACAGGGCAGGAACCTGCAGGCAGGAGCTGATGCAGAGGCCATGGAAGGGGTGCTGCTTACTGGCTTGCTCTCCATGGCTTGCTCAGCCTGCTTTCTTATAGAACCCAGGATCACCTGCCCAAGGATGGCACCACCTACAATGGGCTTTACCAATTTTCAAGGGAACCTGCAGTCCAGTGAAGTTGACCACCATACATATCATGCACTGTTCTCCAAAGGTGATCATGCCTTCATTTCCGCTAATTTCCTACACCATTTTTTGAGACAGGGTCTCATGTATCCCAGGCCAGCCTTTGACTTGTTGAATGACCTTGAATTTATTTTGTGTAACTCTGGGCATCCTGAAAGTCACTTTGTAATCCAGGTTGGCTTTGAACTCACAGATCTACACCTGCTTCTGCCTCTGGAATGCTGCGATTAAGGGTGTTTGAAGCTTGATCTTCCTGCTTCCATCTCCTAAATGCTGGGATTGTGGGCATGTGCTCCCACATCTGGTATATGTGGTGCTGGGGATGGAGCACAGGCCTTTGTACAGGATAGGCCATCTGAGCCCAGGCCCTCACTTCGGCTTTCATTTCTGCTGTCAACCACCTGCAACTTGAAACAAGCCCAGACTTCCAGGAGTGAGTCACCTGTACTTTCCCAGAACGGAAAGGCGTGCCTGTGAAAATTCCCAGACAGAAATGACTTAAGGAGAGGAAAGATTTGTCTTGGTCTGTGGTCTCAGAGGCCTTCATCCTTCATGGTGAGAAGATAGATGGGCAGCTTGGCCTATGACAGTGAGAATGTGTGGTCCAAGCTGCCCACATTGCCATGGGCCAGCAGGGAGAACAAGGCCAGTGTCAGGGACCAAGCTGTGATTTTCAAAGGCCCTTTCCCAGGAACAGCTTCTTCCAGCAAGGCCTTACCCACAAGAACTGCCAGACAGGGACCAAGTACTCAAAACATGAAGGAAGAAGGAGTAGATATTTCAGATTCAAACCATCTTAGCATTATTCCTACCCTGCCTCTGTGGTCCTAACTCCTAATGACATCAAAATCTGTTGTCTTCTGTGATGGCCATTATTAGTTGCCAACTTGACTACTATTAGGAAGTTTTTTTTTTTCAAGATAGGGTTTCTCTGTGTAGCCCTGGCTGTCCTAGAACTTGCTCTACAGACTAGGCAGGTCTAGAACTCAGAGATTTACCTGCCTCGGCTTTCTGAGTATTAGGACTAAAGGCGTGTGCCACTGTTGAGGGATTTTTCTTTCTAAATATTTGAAGTGGGAAGATCTACTTCTAATCTGGATCTTTGAGGTGGGAAGATAAATCTTAAATCTGGGCCATACCTTCTCCTGGAAACCTATATAAAGGACGTGGAAGAAGGAAGCTCTTGCTCATTGCCTGCTTGCCCTGACCCTCAGTAGCAAGTCCATTCCTTCCCTGGCATTACAGGTTACTTCTTCAGGATCCTGGCATATACTGAAGACCAGTTGGGACATCTAGCCTTGTGAACTGAACAACTTGTGGATTCTTGGACCTTTTGTTCATAGGCAGCCATTGTTGGATTAGCTGGACCACAGCCTGCAGTCATTCTAATGAATCCCTTTCTATACAGAGAGAGATTAGCTGGACCATAGCCTGTAGTCATTCTAATGAACCCCTGTCTATACAGAGAGAGATTCATCCTGTAAGTTCTGTTACTCTGGAGAACCTTGAATAATGCGTCTCCATTTAAGGAAGGCCCATGTCCCTAAAGCCCTCCACCTCATTCCCTTCATCCAGTGTTCTCAAACCTCTTGAGTGTCTTGCTCTGTTGAGAAAGAAAGGCCTTGGGCCCAGCTCACTTCTAGTCAGTCACTCAATTATATCTTCCAGGAAGCTTCCCAGCTCTCTACCAAGCCAAGCAAGATCAGGAAACCCTTCCTTGTATTAAATATGCTCTCTCTCTCTCTCTCTCTCTCTCTCTCTCTCTCTCTCTCTCTCTCTCCTTCTCTCCCTTCCTTCCTCTCAAATTTTGCTGAGTTCCAAGAGGACTGAGGATATGTGTTATTAATTTCTGTATCCTTAGAACTTAGCACTGTGCCCAAGACATAACAAGTATATTAAAAGAGAAAGGAAGAAAGGAAGGGGAAGAGGGAAGGAAGAAGGAAAGAAAATATCCAAGCATGATAGTACATGCTGATAATCCCAGGAGACTGAGGCAAAAATATTAGGATTTCAAAGTTATTCTGGGCTATATAACAAAACAATCAAACTACCACACTCACACACACACACACACACACACACACACACACACACACACACACAC
>CABHPR010092485.1:0-10000 GCA_902168415.1 Peromyscus melanophrys
GACCGGCTGCTCCCCCGCAGGTCCCGGTGCAGAGCACCAAGTTCTCTAGGAGGGAGGGCCTGTTTGCAAACTTTGCGGAGCTGTCATCCGCCGATTAGCCGCCGGCGGCCGGCCTCCGCGCCCGCTCCCGGTGCGGAGCTCGGGCGTGGGGTTCCCCTCGGCGCCCGTCTGGTCCCTGGGGTCCCCGCCGCGGCCCCCGGAGCGGAGCCCCCCGCACGGGTCGCTTCTGCGTTCGCCAAGGCTGCTGACGGCCCTGCAGATGGGTCGCGCTGCTTTCGGGCTGGAGCTCTCTCGGCTAGAGCTTGCCTCCAATCGCGAACTAGTCAACTTGAGTTTTTGTTGACTTCCCGTGGTTCAAAAGAGCTTTCCCACACCGGGGTCCGGTTTTAAATCTTGGGTCTAACTTAGGAAGGCGCCATATTATTCCAATAGGTGATGCTAATACCTTTGTGTTTTGCTATTTGTTTTTTAGGAAACATGCTCTGAACTGTCACAGAATGAAACCGGCGCTCTTCAGCGTCTTGTGTGAGATCAAAGAGAAAACAGGTAAGATGCTGCCCACAGTGGGCCTGGAGACCCCCGAGGTGGGGTCAGATCTACTCCTTCGACTCTCCAGTTGAGAGCTGCTGCTTTTGGGCACCGCCATCTTTGATCATTCTCTGCTTCCCACCTCCTGATCTTGAGAAAAAACTGCAATAAATCTGGAGTCTATTTCTCAATTCTGCTTTGGTGCAAAATGAAGTGTATTGCGAATGGGGCTGGGTCGCAGTTCCTTAGGCGGTAGCCCCTGGCTGCAGTCAGGGAGGGGCTCTAGCCATCTGCCTTCTCCTATCTCTTTTTGCCTTGTTTGTGTAGCAGTTTTTAAAAGGAGCGATGGGAGACTGCCAGGGACCAGGTGCCCGGGAGAGGCATCACCAGAACTTTGTTTTACTTAGACAGCCTTAAGCTTTGGTTCTACCGGTAGAAGACACAGCTGAACAGACCGCAGTAGCATGTCAGATTTAGTGTTTTAGGTGGGGAGATTACTTTTAAGAATCCAGGAAGGAAAATGACGGGCGTTGGCATATACAGTGTATCACACCCATTAGTACTTAGATTAAATTCTCTACCTTGCAACTGTTAGACTTGTAACTGAGTTTCAGCATATAAAGAAAAATGTCCACAGCTGCAGACGAAACAATTTTGATGGAAAGCAGGAGTAGATGAGAAGGTGATAGGCTTTGCAGACGTGCTGGGATGAAAATTGAAGACACATTATTAGGGAAATATTTGGTAGTCCATTTTAGTTTAACTTTCTTGTCAGACTTTTTCTATTGAAGGTATTTTTACTTTTGGTTTAATGGTAAAGCTAACGTAGAAGTAGGGATATAATTCACATGTTTTAGTTTGTGTTTAGTTATCTTTCCTATATGACAAGCAACTCCCTTAATCAAGCTTTACCATTGATTGATTGATTGATTGTATGTTTTGGGTGTATTGCTTTTTAAAGTTGCCCTTTTGTAAGTTAAGGAAAGAAGAAAAAGTCAAGTCCAGTATATTGCATTTTCCAACTGATGCTCTTTCAATGGTTAAATGTTTGACAGTCCTTAAATTGAGTTTATAAATAATTGCACACTGCCTGGAATTGTTAGGCTGGTAGTTGAGTTATACTCTGTTTAAACAGGTACCATTCATATTCCTAAAAGTGCTATGATGGCAGAGAAGATGATGGTTCTCTTAATGTATGTATGCTAAACCATAATTACTAGTAAATACTGAAAACCTTATTTGCTTTTCATTCATGCCATGGATATTTTTATGATAATTTTTTGGTGATACACTTTACATTCTGAAAACCACAGTTATTTTAAATTATTGACTTATTGTATGTTGATTTTTTTTTGCTACTTTTATCGTGCCTAGTGATTTAAGATGATAGATGGTTTTAATCTAACTATAAAGACACCCAACATTGAATCTTGAAGGCTTTCAATTTGAGAGAATGAAAGTATATAATTTTTAGTACATTATATTGCTTAATTTCTGAGGGTTTTCTTGCTATCAGGGCTACACTCCAGGTAGTGCTAACAGCTATGCACTGGCACTGGGGTATTGACTGTGTTGTGAATATTAAGATTGATTCAACTTTATGTGGCCCTATATTGCTAAAGAGAGGGAATTGATACTCTTCTCTAGCAAGAACTCCTTCTTATGATTTGTACTTATGTATTTTTTGCCCCTTTAAAGTTTTGGCCTACCCATACAGAACCATACAGCATTTCATGCTTGGACTCTTAGCAGCAGGAGAAATTCAATTAAGAAGTGTTAGTCTTCTAGTTGCTTATTTGCACAGGACTTAGTTACACCGTTCTGAAAGGAAAGCGTAGTCAACGGCATGTCAAAGGTGAGTTAAGAAAAAGAAACAAGTCTTTTCAGAGTCTGTGATGATAGTCAGGGAGCTTTGGTAGCGCTGTTGCTATTTAAGAAGCAGGGGAGAGCAGACAAAAGAAATTTCTATGTTTTGAAAATTGTTTCTGGGGCTTTCAGTGATAACTTGTAAATTAGATCCTCTTTTTGTGCATTGGCCTGCGACCCAAGTTTGCAGGTTATCTCTTTTATAAAAAGCCAGCAGCCGACAGAGTGAAGGCGGCTGTCTGGGCTGAGGCACCCCCCTGCCAGCCTTTCTGAGCTGGAGAGGGATAGGATTTAAGTACTGAGTGATTGATGGGGGTGAAGCTCTCTTTCTCTGCTCCTTTCTCCCCTACCATCCACAGCTCTGCTTCATGCTCCCAAACCAGTTTTAGAAGGAGACAGGATCGCTAGACTCAGAGTCCTCAATTTGAAATAAAACAGCTGTGTAGACATTAGTGTTACCAAAGCAGAGAAAGCTGGGCAGCACATTCCAGGGCCTGTCCCCCCATCTGCTTCTGCAGTCCTGCTTTAGAAACATTATGAACTTAGAGAGTAAGTGTTAGGGAATACACATATGCTACTTAATACTTTTTCTTTAAATCATCTTACTAATTTATTATCATAACATCTAAAGATTAATTACCTAGAGAAAGTTCATTTAGTAGTTTGAGAATATAAACCAGAAATATGTGATGACTATTCTGCATAATGAATGGGAGGGGCCGACAAGTGGGGAACTAGAGGGCTGGGTAGGTGGGAACTGCCACTTCAGTGGAGAATTCGATTTTGGTTGTGTTTCTCTTTTAAAATAAGACAAAATCATTTAAAATTTTTTATGTATTTGTAGAACTGCCAGTAGATTTTGAGGTTTCTGATCAGGCCGTGAATACTGCCAGTTTTGATGCACACAAGGGACTTAGTTTGGAAAACATCTTATTTCTCCCCTACCAAATATGAAAAGGCATTCTTTTCCCCTTATGACAGATAAATGGACAATCTGCCACAATTATATTATTTTCTTGTTCAGAGTTAAGGATAGTATACTTTTACTATAAGATGATTGCTTTTTTTAAAAAAATATATTCTATTGTAAAATTTATCGTGTAGTTATTTTTGGGTAGAAACATTTTTCATTGTTGAATTGTGACATTTATACATTTTAGAAGCAACTAAAAAGTTACAGGCTTTAAAATCAAGATACATATCTGTTTTAAACTATGTAAGCAAGAGAAATAGTAGTTGATGGGCTAGGATTTTCTTTAGGATGATGAAGTCATATGTTATCATCTATCGCTTATTAAATATCTCTAATACAGTGAGGCCTGTTCATCTTCATTCTTCTATGGTACATTTCCTTACCTGTTTTTGACTTCCGTAATCTTGACTGTGAAGTGTTTCTTTTGCGAAACAATGTATCTTCAAAAATCTGCCTTTTTTTTTTACAAGACCCTTAATTATGGGAATTTAAATGAAGGAAACATTTTTTCCAAGGAAATATTTTTAATGTATACTAACCTAGCAATTTAGTATATAATCTGAAACATAGAATTGTAAAAAAAAAAAAAAAAAAGTGTATATTTTAAAAACCAGCATAACCTTCCCCTTTTACAATGCTAGGTTAAAATACACATTGTTGATAGCTGCCAACCAAACTCTGATTTATTGACACACAAACCCTAAATAGCGTTCATTTACTAGTAATGTCTAATGGCAGACGTGGTGGTTTGCCAGATTTGTAGGCTTTGTGAGGCTTATAAGCAGGACTGACTTGGGAAGATCATAAAACTTAATGAACTTCTCTCCTGCAGGAGGTGTCCGCAGGGGAAGAGAAAGGCCTGCTTGGCTGGTTGGGCTGCTTGAAGGATTTTTTAATGTTTGAGAAGAAAATGACTATTAAAATGCTATACTTTTAAAATAATCCATCTTGAGAAAGTCATAAGAATTTTAGGTATCAGAGAATGTAGTTTGCACTTGAGTTTTGTACCCATTTAGTGTATGATGGATTAAACCTTTTATCTTTATTGCTAAAAGTGTGAGTAGCTTTCAGAGGACAGGGCAGAACTCTTAGTTAACCCTTCCATTTAATTCTTACCTTACATTTTTAGTGTTTCATTTGTATCTTTCATATAAATATAAGAATTTGCTACATTTTTTTATTGTACAGTGCTGTGTTTTTCATTTAATTTTCAATGTATAAGAAATCAGGATCAATTATCAAGTAAACATTTAGCAAAGAAATAAGAAAATTGTTATCTTTGAGTCTCAATGGTTCTGTATTTACTGTATATTTTGTTGATCTTGCACTATATCCAGTAAAGTTAACATTTGCTCTCAAGTTTTGAAAACAAATGCTTTATTACACATATGTATAATGTTTCTGTTTCAATGAGACTATTTTCTAGCTTTTAAGAGCTTTTTTATTATGGACAACAACTCTCTCTCTCTCTTTCTCTCTCTCTCTCTATATATATATAAACAATAATATATATGTAGAAAGAAGAGAATTTTGAACATTGTTCGCCTTCAACAATGGCAACAATTGGCCAATTTTGTTTTCTCTATTACTCCTGCCCTCCTAGGATTTTTGTTGATTCAGATAGTAATTTGCCTTTAATAGTTCAAATTTTATATCAATTTTAGATAGACATTATGGTTTGTTTACACTGGGAATATTGAATGATTAAACAGGAAAAATACAAAGTCAATGTATGTTAGAAATGTCATAAATTATATTGCTTTATCAATATATTTTCCTTAAAGCCATTTAAGAATATTTTGTCAATTTTTTTCTCTTTATAGATTTATATTGTTTGCTGGAGATTGTGTAGGAAATTTTGAAGCCTGTAAGAGAATGACATATGTCTGACTTTTCCTCCTCCTCTTTCATTCTTAAACAATAATACAATCTGTTGGTAGAAAACCTGGAAAAATTGTCATTGCCAAGCTGTTTTAGAACTTTCTGGTCTGAAGTATCATGCAGATATACCTTTAAAATGGGATGATCTTTCCTAGCCTTTTTTTTTTTTTCAATAAAAATATATTGAAGCCTGTTGTCAATACTAACTTGATCTGTGCAAGTAATTCTTTTGTGCCTTAGTTTTATTTTTAGTGAGCCTCATTACAGATTTGTGTGGTTTTGAGATTTTATTTAGGACTTTACCATGTCATTTTTATTAATTACATAGCTTTATTCTAAATCAGAAGTATATTAATATACTGGTAATGGAGGCCCCAACTTGCCTCCAAAACACACAAATCCACCCATTTTTTTATAACATAAAACTACATTTTTTTCATACTGGTGATTTTCCTCTAATTAATTTTGCTTGTAGTTTTAGATTTTTAGTTTATAAATTTTATAATCCAAAGCAAGATTTTAGTTAACATCTTATTTAGCTTATGTGTATTTTGGTACTGTATAGGGCATGCTGTAGGATGAAATTATATTTTATATAAAGTGGGTGTCTAAGAATTGAAACTGAATTTTCTGAACCACGTAAGTCATCACTTTGTTTTATATGGATACCATATAGTATTTATTCAAAATAAATACTTGACACATCAGCACTAACATATCAAGTTAAATAAGGATTTAGACTATTTTTCCCATATTCAGGTATATGTGAAGAATTTTTAGATCCATTTTATTTCAGTATTGACACTGTGAGAATAATGTTTTATTTGTTTTCTCAGCAGGCCTGTGCTTTAGCCATTTCTCAGAGTGATGAGCATGAGTGAGGCAGTAACTGACAAAGCTGCACGGCTCCCTCCCATGCTGACCTTTTCCAAGTACTTGCTGGACTTTTATGGGCCATTCCAGCCTGGAAGTGTGAGGAGACACTCATTTACATCACAGTGTATAGTAGAGTGTAAATCAGTGACTTTTTTAGGTCTGTTTACCACATTTTCTTTTCTTTACAAACTTATTGACGTTAATGAAATAAACTGCTATTATAGCTAGGTGATAGTGCTATATTTAGCAAATAAATTAAAAAGTAATGCTTGAGGGAGCCACTGAGAAAAATAAGACATCTTTTATGCTTTCAGACATAGAACATATTAGAAAACAAATTTCAGTCTTAAAAATCTTGATTTTAACAATGCTCTTTGTAAGCAGACTTTCAGTTAGAATCCCTTATTACCTTTTTCATAGACATACATAAACATAGGATGGCTATAGTTTTTAGTGTAAAGTGTGGCTTGCTTGTACACTGTATGAATAAAGTGTGATATCTAGCAAAGAAGTTAATTCGAAAGAATGTGTTAAATTGAGTAAGCATAGCAATTTTTTTACTCTACACATAGTAACAATTACTACTGAAACAAAGTAATTATGGATAAACATACTTGTTTAAAGTTTTATATTTGTTTTCTTTCAGCTTAAGTATTTTCAAAGTGATGAGCTGTTTTGAGTACTAGCCCTTTTTGTGTGATCATATTAATGAGTTTTTGGTATACAGTGTAGTCCTTTTAATGCTGATGATTTCTCCTGATGTTTAAACCATTATTTAGGAGATGCCAGCATATGTTAGTGCAAAATGATTTTGTTTTGTTTTGTTTTATGTGGTACATCAGTTTTCAAAGCCTATTTCTTAGGCATCAGCATCCAGCAGGTGGCTTTTTACATTAAAAAATTCATAAATTTTAAAATCCCATAAAATTTTATTTCAAATTCAAATTAACTGATTGAGAATGTCAACATTTCCAGTGTCTCTATATTAACATTTATAATAGAACAAATGGTTGCATATAGGAATTATCTGCAGCATAATCTAAATTAAGATTCTAAACAGGCATTACAGATGCTGGTAACTTTGGCAATTATCATTTTGTTTGGTGAACAGTAGTAAAACAGTGTGCGGTAAAAGTGTTTAGAGAGAGAGGATAAATAAATTGAACAGTTTTGCAATGCAAAGTGGTTTGTGGTGTTTTTGAGGATTTCTTGGCTCTCTCTTAACTGCTATTGTGAGCCTGGAGCAGATTTCCCCATTGCTAATGCCCTAGAAGTATTAATTCACTTTGATATGCTAATTAGAGGGCATTATGCAAGAAATGAGATTAAGTGGCAGCATGAAGCCATTTGCCTGTCAGTAAATTGAGAGCTTTAGCATCAGGAGGAGCTTTGTTTTTTTTTTTTTTTTGGTATGTGTTTTGTTTTTTCTTTTTTTTCTGCCCCCCCTCCCAGTTTCTCTTGGTTTTGCATATAAATAAAATTGATTGAAAGCTCTAGAGAAGGCTCTGGAACATTGGGCTCCCTCTCCCACCATGATTAAATGTAATATGAAAATTTCCTTTTACATTCTGTGTGAAATTAAGAATTTGGTCATTTAATTTCTTTTTCCTGAAATGACTTTAGCAACATCACTAGTGAATTGTTATCACTTACTTATTTACCTCTTTGTAAGTGTAAACATTGTGTACCAGTGTCAGCACTAAACTGAATTTCACGAGAATGTCTACTTGGGAGAGAAGAAAGAAGCTGGTGAATGGGCTTCAAGAAACTATATTAAATGGACATTACAATTTTGACTTGAATTCATGGAAGTTGAACCTATAAAATTAATTAGTGGTTAAACTGCCCTTTTCAACCCAACCTGTGGAATTTATATTTTATTGTGTATTGACATGTAAGATTGCCGTATTTGATTTTCATGTTGAAAATGAAATTCTTACTTCATCTGGTTTTACTGATTTGTGGCTAAAGTCAGGCATTTGGTTTTTGCCCCATAAGGCTACTTTGTGATTTTCTATTATTTTGTGAGAAAATGGATGAATGCTTAAAGGGATTGAGGAAGTGGAGGAACAGCATTCTCTGGGCTTAAGAAAAAGTTAAGATTTCTTCAGACACTGAGCATCTACCTGCGTAAAGCTTTGATAGAACTGACTGCCAACCCCTGTCTAACTACAACCCACGGGGTTGGTTAGATGGGAGTGTTTGGGCCACGAATTTGTACTGAGACTGGGTATAGTGTCTGAATTCCATCCTGTCTAGACCCAGGAAGCCATAACTTCTCAGAGCCGTACTGATAGTTTAGTCACTACAGCTGCCATGTATGTACACTGTGGGGGCTTCCGTCTCCTTGGGTCTGGGTGGGCATGTGATGGAAGTTAGGAATGTGCATGCAGACGTGAAGAAGAGAGCCTCTTGGGACAGAGTCCTGATGACAGTTCTGTGGGATGAGGACTTAGTAGATAACATATTAGCTACTTTTTTTTTTCTGTATGAAATACTGCTTACTTTAGATTTTTTGTCTCTTTTCAGACTCCTCATTTGTCTCTTGATTACTTACACAATTTTATTTTAAACACATGAAGCTATTTTCTGTTGAAACAGAGAACAAGAGCTTTGAAATTGCGTATTATTATTTAAACAAAAGACTTTTTACAAGCTTTCAGGTAACTAAGCCTTGTAAATAAAGCTTTATGGAAGACTTATAGGGACATGGCATTTAATGAAAAGTCAGTCACTGCATTTAAAAAAAGCTGAAATGGCAGCTTGCTATGTACATCTCCCTTTTACTATGCAGGTGTCCTCAAATGAGGAAGAGGTGACTTTGACAGTCTTATAACTTTGTTTTTCTTGCTTCCTTACCTCCCCTTAAAAAAAAGAAAGAAAGAAAGAAAGAAAGAAAGAAAGAAAGAAAGAAAGAAAGAACGAAAGAAAGAAAGAGAGAAAGAACAAACCTGCCTATGAAGGTAGTTGGAATTCATAGTCAGATATATCATTTTCAACTTGGAATAGGGACTAGAGCAGGAAATTGATTTTATATTTATTATGAAAGCAAGAACTCTGCCACCAACTGACAGCCGTCCATGTTTTAGTTTGTGATAATTGTTCACAGACATTACTCTGCAGTTGGTCTAGGTTATTTATAATGTTGATTGGGAGTGTTGGTCCATTGAAAGGTATGTGTATAATGAACATCTTTAATTAAATCAGGAAAAACTGAAATATTTTGTTTTTCTTTTCCACCAGATCTTGGGCGTAGGATTAACTGTCAGCACAGCTAAGAACAAGTTACAATAGATTGTACAATGATTTCTCTGGCATCATGGATGTATTTATTACCATTTTTGAGCAAATTATACTAACATGAAAAGTTGTGTTTGAAATGATTGTGTGCTAGATAAGGCGATACATTACAGGAATGGTTGGGTTTATGGAGCTTTATGTAGAGGTTTTCTCAGAAATTATAGCACAGGGCTGTCACTATAAAACCTAGTGATACAGTTGGTAATAACATACAGGGAAGATATTTTTAGGATTTTCACTTGTTATTCAAATAAGTGAAAACCCTCCAGTTTTTCTTATCATATTTCTTTGTTAGAATCAGCCTTAAAAAAGGAAGGGTTCTTTTAACTGGGTAGGGCGTGGTGTTGACTTGTCTGCATGAGCTCCTGCTTGGCACTTGTTAGAGCTATGGTACAGTGCTGAGGACAGCCTCAGGAGCTCATTGGCATCTTCGTTCATGACCTTTTGACTTTGATGAAGGATGGATACTGAACACCTGAAAATGAAATGACGGACCTATGAATATAAATTATACTTTATCAATGTATTGCATGAACTAATTTTGATTTACCTAAATTTGTGCCACCCTGCCTAGGT
>CABHPR010092485.1:15000-17788 GCA_902168415.1 Peromyscus melanophrys
TATTCTATTTTTGTTTGAAATGCCTGTTAAAAATTTTGTCCTGGGATTAAAGGAGTGTATGCTTTCATTTCTGACTCTGACTCAGATGATTCTGCAATTACAGTGCCATCTTTCTGGATTACCATCTGGATTATCAGGGGCTTTTGTGTGAGGTTGTGTTGGGCATTACGTCTGGACTTGCAGAATGAACAAAAAGATATTGTTACCGATTCCATGAAAACAGTCTGAATCATTCAGAAAGATGTGGAGAAGAGTATTTCTATAGTGTGAAGCCAGAGAAAATGGCAACCTGCCAAAGCTAGGTGCAAGCTCTTGTTACATGGAAGGGTTGGGCCTGTTCTCATTTCTTCTTGAAATGGCTTAATTGGTGTCAGCACCCCAGGGATAAAGGCCTCTAACACTGAAATCCACACGATTCACCCTGTCTTTGCTCAGTGTAGGGAAACTGGTAACAACTGGTGGTGAATGAGGAGTGAACGGTGCTGTAACAATACTCGATGATGTTTGGGATGACAGAAATTAATACGCACTTGCTTGAAGAAAGCAATGATTAATGGCAGTGAGCACGGGAACGCCGTTCCTCCTTTTACTCCACTTTGATGGGGATTGAAAAGCAAAAGCCTGTTTTCATTCTCTGTAGAAAGCAGAGGTCACACAGAGCACATTATAGCAATTTTTCCTCTCTGTTTTTTTTATTTCATAAATATTATGATAAGCATAGATTAGATGGATTTTTTTATGAAAGCTTAAAAGGATATTTTATGTCATTTGAACATTGTTGTTTATGCATAAAGAAATCACACATTCCTCTCTTCTCTTGTTAGATCATTTCCCTTCATGTCAGAATAATTAGTATAATTAAGAATTAAAAAAGCTTACAAACATACACTTGTGTTAATACTGCGTACCATGTTATCATAGGAATTAAAAGAGCTTGGTTTTCTCGAGACTGCTAGGACAGGGTGGGACAAGGGTGCCGCAGGGGCTTTCACCTTTTCCTCTGCCCCTCCCCCCTGTTTTTCCTCAGTGAATGTTGGACGTAAATATATTTTGCAAGGTACTTGCACTTGTCAGCAGCTTTCTTAGGCATTTGATAAAGATTCTTTATTCTACAAGAAAGCCTGAAATAACAGAACTATACTTTGGATAATGAATTCTTCATCTGTGTAGAACTTTAAAACAAAGTACAGTGTTGGCATTTTTTTCTTTTGAGTGAGAAGGCTGATATATCTTTTGGATCCGACAGGAAGACATAAATTAATAGAGTTCTGGAGTTCAGTTTCTCATTAATAATCCATTTTGTCATGGTTCTTGGCATTGTCAGGCTAGTAGCTGGTTCATATCTTGCTGAGGGATAAAAGCAGATTCTGTCTTAAGGCACAGAGCAGGAATAAAGAGTTTATCGCCTTTGGGGGAACTACATGCTAAAAGAAAAACATTGTTTTGCAAAAAGTTTCGGTTTTTGCTTAGAAATACACTCCACATTTCCCTGGGTAAAGCTTTTAAGATTTGAAAATGGCTCTGAGAACCTTGGAATATTATAGTTTTACATCATTGCTTAGAGTTGCCTTTGCTGACAGTTTGCAATACTTTATTTTTCAGGGACAGTTTTGGTAAAGTTAATACTATTTTGTATTTTATTTTTGTAACTCTACATATGATCATATGATGGTTCAAAAACAAAGGCAGAAAAATCACTATTCCTCTCTTTCTGTTAGTTGTCAGGATAGTCTGTGATCTCAGCCTGTGTTCTAGGCATGAGATCGGAGGTGCTGCGAAGGTTGCGGTTTTAAATCATCTGGAACCTAGCAGAAGAGTAATTGATAATTTGATGATCCTAGATTTATGTATTTATTTATTTTGAATCAGGGTCTCACTATGTAGTTTTGCCTAGGCTGACTTTTACTATGTAGACCAGGCTGGAATCAAACTCACAGAGATCCTCTGCCCTCCTAGTGCTGGGATGAAAGGTGTGCAGCCCATGCTCTGCTGGTTACCTGTTTTATGGAGACTTTAGAAACATTCGACATTAGCATCAGCCTTGATCACAGAGTTTTTAAATGGCACCATTTAAACTTGCTTCTGTTTATATTTTGAAGAACTTAGTTCTTATAAAGATTGAAATACTATACCCTTCTGATACTCCAGGGTGTGATCACAAGCTATCTTAGTGCCAGGAAGCTAGTTGAGTGGAGATGGGTGCAAGTGATACAAGTTGTCTTGTCTTCTGTGTTTCAGAGATTTTTTTATCATGTATCCTGTAAGCCTTCTAAACAGACATGCTTTGGAAATAGACAAATGAAGAGTGCTTCATCTTTAAAGCCAGAATTTTATGATGATGTTCTCAGCTAGACCTGTTCTTTTTGTTTGTTCATTTTTAAACTTCCAAGTAACACATGTAGGGTGAGCAGTTATAAGTGTTTACTGAGATAGCCAGCGATGAGAAGGGGTTTGTCTGGGTTAGAGGATGGAGGAAAGAGTGTTGCATTATTAGCTAAGGGAGCGAATAGGAGAGGTTTCACTTATTCTACTTTGAGAGGCTTTTTCTTGTCAATAATTAATAAATCTTGATGTTTTCTGAGTCATTAAAGTCATAACTAGATAAAATTGGCCTAAGTTAATATTTATAAGTAGTATGCTATAAAGATTCATTTAGGTATGGAGGGGCTTTTTCTTTCTTTTTCCCTCTCATCGTTCTCTATGGGACTGTAAGCATTTAGAAGCCAAGGTGTTTTTATCTTCTCTCTCTCTCTCTCTCTCTCTCTCTCTCTCTCTCTCTCTCTCTCTC
>CABHPR010092499.1:4042-26779 GCA_902168415.1 Peromyscus melanophrys
TAGAGGGGAGACAATGTCCTTCCCCCTTCCTTCCCCGCTGTCTCTGTCACATTCCACTACCATTTAGCACTTACTGCATTCTATTTATACTATTGTTAGCTGTTAACAATCTGTCGTTTTCTTCCCTTAATAGTTTCATTCAGCTGACAATTATGGGATGTTATTAAAGTGTCAGCAGGCACAAAGGGGCAACACTGAAGGGAACATCCAATAAAGATGAGCTACCAGCCATGGTGGTGTGGTGACATGCCACTGATCCCAGCACCAGACAAGTAGTCACATAACAATCAGGAGTCTGAGGCAAGCTTGGCATACAAGAAACCCTCCCTAAGACAATCCCTAAGACAATAATATAAATGAAAATGAAGAACAGCCTGTCTTCACAGTGGAGAGAGAGCTGACGGAGCAGTATGTGGAAACATGGCCTGACTTGGCCCTGTGTGCTCTCCGGTTCTGTCTCCCACAACAGGTAGCAGTTGGGGAGCTGAAGCCTCTTATTTGATAGACCAGCCTGGATTTCCTGCAGCAGGCAGAACCCTCCCTAGCCACTCAGCAGAGCCAGGGCCCTGGAGACAATTGCTGGGCCTTTGGACATGAAATCCTTAGGTATAAGTCAGGGATGCTCTCCTAGCTTACATGCAGTCATAAGCATCTTGGATACTTCCTAGAGGGGATTCATTGGGTCCTGGCCCACTGGAGTCTTACTGATGAGTTGAACAGTGTGCAGAGAGGGCTTAATATACTATTGGCCTGGCCAAAGTGTCTAGGCCAAAGTCCAGGAATCTGCAGGTCACCAAGACCATCTTTGGCAGTAGTTATCAAGCTTCTGAATGCTGTGACAGTCTCGGGTAGACATCACTCCAGGAGGAGAAAGGCTGCCTGTGTGAATAAAGGAAGCTTAGAGAGCAGGTACAGTTCACAATCCTTGAAACCAGAGAAATCAAATGACATGGGATGATAGTGCTCTTTTCCCAAGCAATTGCTGTCAGATTGTTGTTGGAAAGCTCCCAGGGTCACTCATGTCTGTGTGTGTGTGCCTGCTCTGAGACCTCTTGCTTCTCCTCATAGGGATAACCTGGAACAGTCAGAATTTCCCACAAACATTAGGAGCTTGTTTTTCTTTCTGATCAGTAGAGAGCAGTGCCAGGACCAAAACTGGTTGTGTAGAGACCTCTGGAGAAGTTCTCCTGTAAGGTAAAAGGGCCAGCCAAAGAAACCAACACTGGCCCTGAAACCAGAGCCAGTGAAAGAAACACACCCTGGCCCTGAAACCCAAGGCAGTGAAAGAATCACTTTGGTACTGAAAGCAGAACCAAGGAAACACACCCTGACCCTGAAACCACAGCCAAAGAAACACACTTTGTCCCTGGAACCAGAGACAGTCAAAGAAATACACCCTGGCCCTGAAATTAGAGCCAAAATCTAAAAAGAGTCAGTGAAAGAAACACACTTTGGCCCTGAAACCGGAGTCAACTCTGCCCTTGACCAACTAAACCAACCAATCCCTGAGCAGGAACCAACCAATCCCTGGGCAGAAAATCTTCTCCTTGAAAAAACTCTATCCCTAAGCCCCTATGTCTATTTAGTTATCAGTCCTTCTCCAACCTTGCAGAGGCAGCTCTTCTCCTGGATTGCTTATTCCCAATAAATCTCTCTAATAAAGGAGTTTTGGGTGAAGATCTTTCACTTGCTGGGAAGCTCCCTTGGGAGCAGAGCAGAGCAGAATAAGAAACAGATACTTCTGCTGTGAAGCTCCCTAGGCAGGGGGCAGAATTAACAACTTTTTGCCAGAGCCTGAGCAGATTGCTACATTTCTGCTGGGGGTGGGGTTGCCCTTTTGCAGAGTGAACCAGAAGTAACACCTTGGGCAGAGATGAGAAGAAAAGGATATCTGTGCTGGGACATTCCCATGGGGGAGCAGAGCAGCAGAAGAAAAGGATACCTTTTGGGGGGAAGGGGGTAGAGCAGAGCTCATCTGTAAAGGCTCTCCCTCAGAGGGAAGTAACATTGCTACATCCCATCTGGAGACCATCTTCCACTGCATCCCAGCTTCAATTATATCTTGACTTTCCAACAAGTCAGTTAATCTTTCTCCTCACAGCTGTAGGTATCCAGAATTCCTCCCTTCCCAGCTGTAGGTGTAGCCTGACTACCCTACAAGTCAGGATACCTTTCCCTCCAGAGCTATAACACTTCCAGGTATGGCCTGACTTCCTGAAAAGTCAGGTGACCTTTCCCTCCAGAGCTGTAACACTTGCAGGTATGGCCTGACTTCCTGACAAGTCAGGATACCTTTCCCTCCAGAGCTGTAACAATTATACCACCTTCAATAGCAAGCACATTACCTGCCTGGAGGCCAGGTTCCTTGCAGAAATAAAAAGGAAAGTAACCAGACCTCTGGAATGCTCCAAGTAAGAGGAAGTGTGTTACATGGCAGGTGAACTGAGGTTAGAGGGGACCAGGGAGTGGGGAAGTATCAGGTGGCTCCCCAAAAATCCAACACATCTTTCTCCCACAAGATTTGTGTTCAGAATTATCATTCTATTTTATACATAAGACACCTGAGCCATCCAGGGACACCTAGTGACTTATGCTGAGGATGAGATCTATCTTGCATTGTGAACAGGGGTATTGTGGTAGTTTAAATAAGAATGGTCCCCATGGGCTCACGTATATGAATGCTTAGTCATCAGGGAGTGGCATCATTTGAGAAGGATTAGGATGTGTGACCTTGTTGGAGGAACTATGTCATTGGGGGTTGGGCTTTTAGGTTTCAGAAGCCAGGGGTGGCCCAGTTCTCTCTTGGCAGATCAGGACGTAGCTCACAGCTACTGCTGCAGCAGCATTGGGGCCACCATGATGGTAATGGAGTAAATCTCTGAATCTGTAAGCAAGCCCACAATTAAATCCTTTCTTTTGTAAGAGTTGCCTTGTCATGGTATCTCTTCACAGCAAGAGTACAGGGACTTGGACCTTTAGCAGAATATTCTAGTCATATTTCTGTGCTTGTGTCTGTGGGGAAGAGGAGTGCAGCTGCTATCTTGCACACCAGTGGTGGCAGATCTGACTTCAGCATAATTATTGGTGCTATGGCAAGCTCCCACCTGCCAACACTTTCAGGGGCATCAGAGAGAGTTTGTAAACCTCCCTCTGGCTGCTTTATAAAACTGCAGAAGTAGTTCCTTCTGCAGTGACAGGTTACTTTTGTGGAGGTGCCAGGGGATTGGGAAAATAAAGAAGATTATGGCTGGGGTCATTTGGGCCACTTCTAGTACCTGAATGCTGTGCTGGAGAAGACGCAGCCTTGCCTGATGCCCTTTCTCTACCTGAAAGGCATCACAGGCCTCAGGAGTCCTCAGAGGGCACAGATGAGCAGCAGTCCCCAGCAGCCCTTGCAGCCTTCCTGCACTCCATCTCATTTCAGCTCACTGAGGGGGCAGGATCTGGTTGAACCCAGTGCTCCATCTGTGTCTAGCTGGTGACACTTTCTCTCTTATCCTTCTGCTATGATAATGGAGAGGCTCCTGGAAAGGACACCTTGGCTGCAGGTCAATTTGGTGTGAGATAGTTAGCAGGGAGGTGAGGACTGTAAGGTGTGACGTTAGCAATTACTTCCCCAGACAGTCTCCAGTATCTTGGAGAGCTCTGGCATCATCTCTGATATTACCAGTGTTGTGGAGAGACCAATGACCCTTGGGGCCTTTGTCCAGTGCCTATGTGTTTCAACCAAAGACGTGTTGAAAAGACTGAGCAGATACTAGAGAGATAGAATGGAGAGCACAGAGAGACCAGAGAGACACCAAAGGAAGGCGGGCTTGGGTCTCAGTGCAAAATAACAAGAAATCAATGTCCCAGGGGAAGGCACTGTGATTCCTCAACAGAGGGTTGGGAGCTTCCTGGAGGAGTCAGACTTGACATGGACCTCCCAGGAGGAGGGCTCAGCAGCTCCTCTGGGAAGCAATGGACCTATCCTTCTTTGGGTTCGTAAAGAGTAGACCCAGAGTCAGGGATTTCTGATGTTTAGTTTGGCAGACCCAGGAGCTTACAGACTGCTTGGCTGGAGGTCTTCTGCTTTCCCTCTGAGTGAGGAAGGAATCAGGGGAACTATTTTAGTACCATTACTGCTCTTCAACCCCACTCCATTCCTTTAGAAATTGTTGCACTAAAAAAAGGGAGAGGAAACTGCCCTCGCAAAGCCTGAGGTTCTCATACTTACATCAAAACAACTAGCAGGGCAGGAGTCACCAAGCATTGCTGTCTGCCAGTGAGTCCTAAGGTGTCTGAGATCCCAGCTGTGTGGGTGGCACACAGATCTCCAGTGTAGACTGAGAGCTTTTAGAGGCAGTGTATTAGAACAAAGACTGTCCCTTCCTGACAGCTCAGGATGAGGAAGTGTTGGTGAATCTGATGACGAAGTTTTGTCCTGCATGACTTTTTCATCAATATGAAGGTCTGAAGCATCCAGGAAGTGACTTGGGCACCGTCCCTGGCCACCCCCCACCCCCATTCACTAAGTGCTTGTTTATAGTACCAGTTTTCCTCTGGCTCTGACAAAAGAGGACTGAAGACTCTGAAGCCAAGTTGCATTCTGTGCAGCTGTGAATAAGTCCAAGGAGACTGTCTTGTGCAGGGAGGCTGAGGAAACCAGCTGACCTCTGAGACATCCCCTACCTATAAAGGTGTGGGAGAATTGATAGCCACGGGGTGGGGTGAGACTCCACTGGGCTTTCAGATCCTGCTAGGGCAGAGTCTCATCTGATAGTCACTTCGTGAATATGTATGCTTCTGTGTGTCAGGTTGACTGAGATGAAGCAGTGTGTAGGCAGGCGCTGTCCCTTGGCTTCTGGAATTAGGTGTTCCTGAGATAGCTAACCTTGGCTAGCACGGCTTGTCAGTGTAATACACCATCTAAAAGGACACAGTACACCTCATGTCGCTCATTTGTTCTGGGTCAAACAAGTACACTCCCTAACCTAATTTCCTAGAAACTTTTATTTCTCATCTTATTGATTAGAGTTCTTAGGAAGGGAAGAGTCATTCCCTGGGCTGTTTTTGAAAAGTGAGTCTTGAACTCCCTACAGATAAGTAATGAAAAGGTTCAAATGAGGCAGAGAGAGAGCTCTGGCTTTGTAAGGAGGAGGTGCTGAATGGCATCCCCTGTGTCCATGGGAATGCTCCTGGAAAGGACAACTATTGGTTAATTAGGGGAGGATCTCAGTAGCAGGTAGGTGAAGGCTGTTGGCAGTGACCCTAACATTACCTTCCCTGAACATTCTATTGTACCCTGGAGAGCCCTGAGCATCCTCTTGATGTCACCACTGTTGAGGCAACACCAACTGCCATTTGGGGCATTTGTACAGTGCCTCTGGGATTCACAAAGTCATGTTGGTGAGACTGAGAAAGCTACCTGGGAAAGAGAATGGACAGCCTAGAGAAGAGAGAAAGGCAGAAGGAAGCTGGCCATCTGTCTCAGGGTAAAACATCAAGAAATAAATGTTCCAGGGGAAGTTGCAGTGAGTCTTGTGCAGGGAATGGGGAGCTTCCTGGAGGAGGTAGGACTTGAGCTGGGCCTTCCAGGAATGGGGCTCAACAGCTGGGAGCCTCTGGGAAACAATGGGGCTATGCTGCTTCTCTAGGTTCCTAAATAGCAGACACAGAGAAGGATTTCTGAGGGTTAGTTTGGCAGAGATCTAGAAATTATCATGTCTGCAGCTACTGTGCTGGGGAGCTCCTTAATTTCATTCAGAGTGGAAACAGGGTAGCAAGAGGCACAGGATGATAGATGAGGAATCCCTGTCAGGATAGGGTGTTACTGAACTTCACCCTCAGTGGATTCCTTTATGTTCCATGGATATCTGATACTATTGACAGGTAGATTAACTCGCCTGGGCATCCACCAAGGTCCCAGCCATTCAATTCCTCTTGGTACTAGACACAGATGGTCAAGGCTTGTTGCTGCTAAGCACTATGGACTCCAGGACTTTCCTGCACCACATCATATATGAGCTGAGGTTGTACTCCAAACCAGCATGGCTTCCAGGGCCCATGGGACTGCAGTGGGTGTTGAGGCACATATCTAACCATTGTGGTGGGGGACCCGGATATGGCTTATGTGCCCCAGCTTGAAGACAGCTTCCCTGTTCTTTCAGGGCTACTAAGGTCCCAACTACTTCCTCTTCCCCAGGCCTCTACTTGGGACTTATTGTAAGTATTACAGCTTTAGGGGGAATGGCTTCCCCAACAGAAGTGTTACAGCTCTGCCCCACGAGGCAAAGTTTCCCCAGTGCAAACATAACAGCTCTGCTCTGGTAGGGGGAGGTTTCCCAATGCAAGTTTTACAGTTCTACTCTGAAAGGTATCCTGGCAACCAGGAAACAAGAAATACCACAAAGTCACACCACACAACATAACTCACAGAAGATACTTATTGAGATGGAAACCCCGAGGGTGGCTCCTCTGCTTTGGTGAAAAGCCACAGGGAACAGAGCAGAAGGCTCTATACAAGAGGTTCCTTGGGGTGTGGAGCTTTCCAGTTTGTCCTGGGATTTATGAGACTTTTGTGAACTGATTTGGGAGCAAGCTCAGATGCTGTGAGATGGTCTGTGTGACAAATTTGTTGCTCTGATTGGTTAATAAATAAAACACTGATTGGCCAGTAGCCAGGCAGAAAGTATAGGCGGGACAAGCAGAGAAGAGAATTCTGGGAAGCGGAAGGCTGAAATGGAGAGACTTCCAGCCACCGCCATGACAAGCGAGATCTAAGGTACTGGTAAGCCACGAGCCACATGGCAAAGTATAGACTGATAGAGATGGGTTAATTTAAGATAAAAGAACAGCTAGCAAGAAGCCTGAGCCGTTAGGCAAAACAGTTTAAATCTGTGTGTTTGTTTTATAAGTGGGCTGTGGGGCGGCCTGGGTTGGCAGGACCTGGAGAGAAAACTCTGTAGCTACAAACGGCGCCCAACGTGTTGGCAAGAGTTTCCTCCTAAAACCTGACGAAAAGATTCTAAAACGGAGTAAAAACAGCTTCCTGTTCGTCTCTCTCAAGTTGTCCCAGCCTTCGGGTTTGAGCTACTGTGGAGGGTTCTTACTACTCCATGGTGGGTTTGTGGTGTGTGTGCGGGTTTGACCTATGCTATGTTACACAGAGGTGTCTCCAAGCTGCGTACTATGCTGTGTATTGGATATAGTTTTTGCTAGTTAAAAAAAAGAGAGAGAGGTTTCTGGGCTACATACTGCTTTAACAGAAACATAGACCCACTGTTTCTAAGAGTCGATGGCTCCCAGAGCTGGTGGTAAACTGTACCACCATCATGTTGGGAGGGTGAGGAGGGTGGAGCCAGCAGCCACAGTGCAGTTTCAGGCTTAGAATGCTGCAGTTTAAAACAATGGATTCACAATAAGACAGATTCAGAGGTAATAGTTTACAATGTGTGTAAAATATATGTAGGCTTAAAAGAGACAAAAAAGGTGATATATATAGTTATATAAACAAATACATACTTTTAAAAAATAAAGTCTTTAAAGAGACAGTAAAATTAATATTAAAAATAAGTCACATAAAGATGGATATTACACAGAGAATCTGGATTGTGTTGTCTTTGGGATTTTTAACTGAAGAGAGATATTTGATTGTAAAGGCAGCAGAGTTAAACCAAACTGTATATTTTAAAGGTACCTTGACTTCAAAATTTGGATGTAAGGATATGTTGCTTTGGAAAAGAGGCTCTGCTTTTGTTTCCACAGAAATCCAGAGGCTATGGATTTGTTCCAGATTAAGATACATCAGGTTTGACCAACCAAGACCACCTGAAAGGTCTCCCATGACACCATGGCCCAGATGATCCAACATCCAGAACAGTTTCAAGACAACTGGCTCAGATGATACACCCTCACGGACTACTCCATAATCCTAAAATTTTCTTTTTGTCCTCATAAGATACAGCGCCCCCCCTCCAGCAGGAAGTAGTAAGAGAAGCTACACCCAAATTCCCAGATATACCAAGCTGGCTTTGGAGATCAAATTGGCTCACTCCCTCTCTAAACCCAGGCATATTGCTAAAAGAAAAGGTTAAAAGATTCTTGTGTCCCAAATCAGAAGAGCCCCCTGGTGTAGGACAGAGAAAAACCAATATTTTTTTAAAAACAGGTTGATTATAAATATAATCTCTTTCTAAATAAAAAAGGGGATAGTATAGATAATGATAGGATACAAGTATAGATTGTTCAACCTACTTTTAAAGAGCAATAACTTGTTTGAAATGTTTTACATTGGTATAGATTTTAGTTTATTGATACAAGTTTAAATTTAATTTTGTTGTACTGTATATATATTTCTACTCTCATTTGAGGTATTATGTTTATGTAACTCATTTAGATTGTAATGGATAATTGAGAAATACAGATTAATAATTAGTCTTCTATGATAGTCAAACTTGTAGCATGTTAGTTAAGCTTTCTAGGTATACAGAGATATATTGCAGATAGGTAGGTAATCTTCAAACACTTCAAAGACCTACAGAATATGGCATTTAAAATATTTTTAAAATTTTAGATTTTCTAGACAGTGAGACATGTCTGCTCCTGGCAGCACTGATTTACTTCAGAGAGGAGGATGGGCATCGAAGACACTCTATATGGAGTGTATCTTCATCTTGGCAAAAATAGCCATTTGGGCAAGAAATTGTTCTTGCCTGGACTGTTTGATCGACTGGACATGCAGGACCCATAAGAAGGTAACTACTGAACATTGCTTGACAAAATGGTCCATCAGGTTCCTGCTTTGCAGAGGAAACTGCCAGACATTCTACAGGACACTGAGAAAAATGACTGAGAGACTCTAGCCCTGTGGACTGAAGACAGATGCCCCAACTTTACAAGAGAACTTTGGATGACTGTCCAGGCTGCCAGCTTTCTCTGTCTACCCTGCAAGACTCCCGAAAGTTGCTTGCATCCTTCTCCCATTTCTCAGGTAGTAGTATATCATTCTGAGGTCTTTGATGTAGTTGAAGCTAGATAGTTAAAATTTTCCTTAGTTATGATAAAAGATAAGTTAGATATGAAACCTTAGACTCACAAATATAGGATAGATAGGATATCTTCTTTAATTTTGCCAAATACAAATAGATTATATTATAAATAGACTAGATATTGTAGCTGTAATTCTTGCTTGATAGTTGTTTTGTTATATGTAATTTTACTATGTAAAAGTTAAAACTTTCCTTTTTGAAAAAAAAAGAAAAGGGGAAGTGCTGTGGGATGGTCTGTATGACAAATGTGTTGCTCTGATTGGTTAATAAATAAAACACTGATTGGCCAGTAGCCAGGCAGGAAGTATAGGCGGGACAAGCAGAGAAGAGAATTCTGGGAAGTGGAAGGCTGAAACGGAGAGATTTCCAGCCACCGCCATGACAAGCGAGATATAAGGTACCAGTAAGGCACGAGCCATGTGGCAAAATATAGACTAGTAGAAATGGGTTAATTTAAGATAAAAGAACAGCTAGCAAGAAGCCTGAGCCATTAGGCCAAACAGTTTAAATAATATAAGCGTCTGTGTGTTTATTTTATAAGTGGACTGTCAGACAGCCTGGGTGTGGCGGGACCCAGAGAGAAAACTCTCTAGCTACACTCAGAGATTGGTAGGATTCTTGGTCCTGGTCCTGGTCATGGGCTTGGAATCATGTCAGGTCAAAATGTTCTTCCCTTGGCCCTGGTCTCAGGGCCTTCATGGTCAAGTTCTTTCCTTGGCCCTTTTACCCTACACTTAGCATTACCTCTGCTGGCCCAATGACGTTCAACTGTGCAAATACACTTTTATAATCCACCTTCAGGAGCCACTGGGAAGGCATCATTTGACTCTCCCCTCACTGAGCAGGATCTGGAGATGAACAAGTTGGAGAAACTGTCCATTCAGCTACAGTTGATGACCTGTTAAAGGAATGAACTGCACTGAATCCTGGACCATTATACTAATTATGATTTGAACAGCAGGTAGTCATTATGCCTAGTTCTCTGTTGACTGACTTGAAACCACTGTGTCAAGCCCAGCTTTCCTCAGGGACAGGAGGATGACTATTGGTGTAAATATTAAGGCCACTCCACGTAGTTAAAAGGAGATTTATTTAAAGGCGTAACTCACAAATGAAGGGATAGGTAGATGATGGGTTCTGGAAGAGACGCAGCGCAGTCCGGCGGTGTTCTCTGGAGAACTTTCCTCGGTCTACCTCTCACGTCCAGGTCCAGGCAAACAAGAGAGCACGCATCCCGGTCTCAGGTCTTCAGGCCCTCCCTTGGCCCCGCCTTGTAGGCGTGATAGTTACGGAAGCCTCAATGGGGGTTGGAACTTCCAGACCAAAGCTGGAGTGGCTACCCACTACAGATGACCTCTTTGGTTTTCTCATGTACAAACTAATTTTCCTGAGTGCATGTGAGAGGCAGAACTTGATGCCCGGGTAGGAGTGAGATGGGGACACAGGCTGTTCTGCTTCATGAAGAGCAGAGCCTGGGGCCTGAATCACAGTCTGGGTATAGGAGCCGTAGTGTGTGGTTGCTCATCGTCCATTTCAAGATGTCTTGACAGGTGTTGGCTTGTGAGAAATGCAGGGTGTTGTGAGTTTATGTTGAGTCTTTGTAATTGACCAGCAGGTGATTGTGTGCTGATGGCTCTTGGTAGAGTGTCTCATAGTAGGGATGGTGGTTGTTAGGATGATAAAGGTGGGAATTATAGGAGAGAGTGAAAAAGACAAAGGACAAATCAGAAGGTAACATGGTCAAAGCCATACTTTGGATGCAATGAGGATGAATGTGATTTGTATCATGTGTACTTAGACACAATGGTGATATCCAAGCTGCAGTTCTGTCCAGGTAAGTGTGCCCCTCAACTGATGAGTCAGTGAGAAAGGAGTAGGCTGAGATGTCCTTGAAGACAGGCAGGCCTGCAACAGGACACTTTTTACTAAGAATTGGTAATTTAATTCTCAGTTTGGGCACAGGTTAAGAGGACTAAGGAGTGTGTGTTGAGGTTTATTGTTTATGTACAAGAATGTTGGTAGTCTGTTGAGGATTCCCTTTGCTTCAGTGTCAGGAAGGTTGAACTCCTTTTATAAACACCAGTGTATGGTGTTGTGTCAGTGTGTGTGTGTGTGGAGATGAGAGGGCCAATTCAAGGAGTTGCTTCTCTCCTTCTACCATTTGTGTTCTGGATTTTGAACTTAGGTCATCATGTTGGGAGGCAGGCCTGTTTAGCCAATTGTCTCTACATGTATTTCTTTTTTAATTACATGCTTCATGAAAATTGGTAGAGGCTACAATTTTAAAACATATGAGGAAACTTCAAACACCTGAAACAGTGTGAAATCATGCCAGACATATAGGGTTATGGTTTGGTTCAGTCATTAGAAAACTTGCCACTTGTTTGTAAGGAAGCACACTTGAGTATCAGAAAACAACATAAGACCTGATATTCATGCTAGGTTGCGTCTGTATCTGAAGGAGCCTACTGAGAGACTGGAGATGAAGACAGGAAATCCCCAGAAGTTCCCCAGGGAGGAAGCGTGGGAGTCACATACAAGAACAAGCTGGAAATCTCACATAACCAGCACATACAGGCACACACACATACACAGACACATACACATGTACAGACACACACACACACACACACACACACACACACACACACACACATACAACATTAGACATCACTGAGCTCATGGTTTGGGGGTGAGTTAGCTGCTGACAAGACTGGGAGCAAAGGAAAGGCTAGGTTCAAGGCTGTCTTGGGGTTTCATTCAGCAGTGACCCTTTGGACATGATTCTGAAGAGTAAGTTCGAAGGCCAGTGTACCAGATCCTCAGCAGTAGTGAATCCCAAAGTGGAAGATAAAATGAGGCTGTCGTCTTAGAGTTTACTAACAACAGCTCCCGGAATCTTGATCTCTTAGCTGTACTCACGAAGGCCTGGTGCTGAAGGAAATTATTGTCCTCCTGTAAATTTTGGGTTTTGAGTTATAAGCATTATACAAAAATGCTTGTTGAACACAGAAATAGCCAGGTGGTGGTTTCAGCATTTATTCGTCAATGGATTATTTAAAAAAGTAGTTTGAAAATACAAAAAATTGTGGTGGCTTCTGGGAGTGCTAGAGAGGGATGCTTGGAGGCAGAAATCAATTTCATAATCTACCAAACCAATCTCTTAGGAGAGAACATCAGTCTCAATGAAACGCCAACACACTGCCATGACAGACAAGGCTGTGTTGCTTTAAGGGCAAGAGGACAAATGAAATAGGAATACTAACTACATGAGCATGTAAACAGAAAACCATCAGTTACTACAGTCATCAGAGCAAGGCATGTAGTAGAACTACCTCTCTCTCCCTCTCCCTGTGTGTACGTGTTGGGGTGTTGTTGTTTTAATCAGGGCCTAAACTCTCCCCATGTCTTCAACATGAGAAAAAGTTGTAAGGAAAGCAGTCACCAATCATAATCAACTCTTGAAGCCCAAATGTTCTGAAAATTTCTAATGTAAGGTACATCAGAAAGTCATAATAGGGATGCAGAATATTTAGTAAATGATTTTACATATGAATGTTAAAAGGATTTTCACATTTCATAGTGAAGCAATTCCTGAAAAAGGGCCAAACTGACAGCTGAAGTAAACCAAACATTAATGTTGTCATTTTCATAGTTATAATTTTCTATAATCATTATACAGTTTTCATTTACCTTTAGAAGTGGACAACATTATCAAACAGATGTCTTTATCCAGGTAAGAATATAGTTTAAAAATACAGGAAGTAATTGGTGAATACAAGACAAGGAAGTAATAGTGTTGACTGTGGCTTGAGGCAGACACAATACAGTGTGCTCAATGCCTGCTGTGACTTAGAGTCACGACAGCCAGTTTGTAATGTATCTATGTTATTATAACCCCTTTAGAACTAGTTAGACAACCACTGTCCTGAGAGGTGGATTGTTTAGCCCCATGGTCCTGGATCTGAAGTGCATCTCCTGCTCCTCTGCACAGATTGATTTGGGACATTGTTTGTTTACTGGCCTCAAGTGAATTACAAGTGAGCAGTAAGTCCTTGCAGGTAGTGGTGGCTAAATAAGAAAATGACCTGGCAACACATAGTGAGTGGAATACTAAATGCAGTATTCTCCCATAAGAGACGATGTCTGGTGTTGGACCAAGGATATTTGCAGAAATAAACACACATTAGAGTGATTTTAAAACATGGTGGTGATAATACACGTAAATACATTTTAATGGGTCTAGTTAATTATTTCAGTGATCAGGGAACCTCCCAAGTGCCTTTATCTTCAGCTTCAAAGCAGGTAAAGTTTATCTTCCCTTGGACACTCCTAAGTTATGATCATAAATGACAGCATCTCCTCTACTTCTGTCTTTGCTTCTGTATTTAGAATAACTAGAAGTTGTAGAAATTTAGACACATGTCATTTGTTCATCAAAATTTACATTGTGAAGAGGTACCACTGTGGTTTTTATATGATTCCACCAAGTGTATGTATAAAGTCTTCATCTTGTTAAACAGTGTGTGTTTCCCTCTACCATTAGTTCTGGAAGTGAAGATTCAAGTACCATATAGTAAAATTTTAATTTCTTATTTTTATATTTTAAAATTATATACACTTACATGTCATCTATGTACATATTCTAACATTTGCCCCATTAGAAGGGTTTAATTAGATACATGCATATGCATATTAAAGCTACTTGAAAGCTGTGAGTTGATAAAGGTTAGGATATCTGATGTGTGTAACCTGGAGTCCTAGCATGAGGGTGTGCATGAATTATAAGCTGCATTTTAATGATTTTTGAATGTGAATAAATGGACAAGTGAATTTCTGTAAACAAGTTTCACAGGTACTATGATATGGATAACACTAGTAATTCGATCAGTGTTTATTTATAAAGGAAAATATAAATGGAAAATAATGTGCATTTTTACTTCCCAACCTGGAAGAAGGGAAAGATTGATGAAGAGGGCTATTATTATTAATAATCTCCTTATACAGATTTAGAATTGTTAAAACCTAGTGAATCAATTTTAGTCCAAGTGACAATAGCAAGTCCAAGATTTTCAGTTTGTGACTTTCTCTTATTCTAGCCACCATTTTGTATTTCTCGATATCCTAGTAATTTGTGAATAGATAAGCATATTTGAAAATATTTCACTGTTCATTATTAGTTTCTACTGTTTACATGTCAATACCCTATGACTACTAAAGAACAAAGTAGTTTTGAAAACATGCACCCCAAAACTAAAATATTAATTTCAGAACCAAACCAAAAAGTTAATCCTCTCCCTTTCCATTGCAGAACATATCTAAAGACCCAAAAATGAAGATAAATGACAGAGAATATATCTCTGTGGACAAGAAACTGTGTCTGTTTCTTGATCAAACTACATCACAGTGTTTACATCGATCACAGCAAGCTTGTCAGAAGAGGTTAAGGAGCAGGGTTCGAAAACTTTTTGGAAGTCCAGAAGTTAATGTTTGTCCTCAGGGAGAGCCTCTACCTAATACCTCTGAAGAGCAAACACCCCTAAAGGTAATCCCCACTGACTTGAAAAGTAACGTATTTGCTTGTGAGGGGAAAGCTGCATCTGTGTGCCCATGTCTGCAGTATTGCAGATGGTGTCAGAAAAGAGGAGTCCAGCCTCAAACGTACCCTGTCCCTCACTTCCAGGGACACTCTTGCCAGGCACCATCTATGGTATAAGTGAAAATAAGTTAGACCATAGAAATAAAAATTCAGAAAGTAAACATGCTTTTAACACAAGTCAGGAGAACTTACCAAAATAGAGAGAATAAACAATTAGACTCCTGGAGTAATTACAGTCAATATGAAAGTGACCAACATGCTTGTGTTTTTGGAGACTTGTTTAATTTATGTGGAGGAATATTTTACCTGCATTCTGTCTGTGCCCCATGTGTGTGCCCACTGCCCCCAGAGGTCAGAAGAGGACATCAGATCTCCTGGAACTGGACTTAAAGATGGTTGTCAGCTACGTTGTTGGTGCTGTGAATCGATTCCAGGTCTTCTGCAAGAACAAGTGTTCTCAATTGCTGAAGCATCCTTCCAGCTCCTAGAATGAATGCTGGAGATGGAAATGATTAGGGTGCAAGCTGAGATATTATAGTGGAAATAACTAACCAGTCTCAGGATGCTTGCTAAGTTCCTGGGGCCCAGGCATCATCAGCTTCCTAGTTTTACAATTGAAATTCAGAGATTATGAAGGTGGTAAGAACAGCAGTAAGGAGGCTGGGCATGCTAATCCCAGCACTCAGGAGACATGGTGGGTCTTTGGGAGTTCAAGTACACCCTGGTCTCAATTTATTTGGGAGATGGAGAGGCAATGTACATGTATGTCATTGCAGAAGTGTAGAGGTCAAAGGACAATTTTTGAGAGTCAATTCTGTCCTCCCATCATGTCAGTCTCAGGGATCAAATTCAGGTTGTCAGTCTTCCTGGCAAGTGCCTTTATCCACTTAGCCATCTCACTAGCCCTCTGATACACACTTTGACTAAAAACATTTTTACACTAACACACAGGGGCTTAGTGCTCATGTGCTTTAACAATTGGTTCCAACTTTGGGAGATTATTTAACATTTAGGACATGGCCTAGCTAGCAGAAGACGGTTGCCTGTGATGGGTCTTAATGGCCATCACCACTTCTGGTACCAGTTCTGAGTTGTCTTCTTCCTGGTCTACCACAGTGTGAGAAACAGCAGACCACTGCCACAGACCATGCTCTATTTCATGATGAGGAGAAAGATGAACATGGAAGGTCTCTCTCTGGTGATGCCAAGAGTTTCCAGACAGAAGAACCCAGCCTAGAACATGCCTGTGCACCTCCCTGTTCTCTTAGTTTCAGGAATACCCTTGTTAGTCTTCCCAGGTTCACACACAAACAATTTAGACTATGGGAATAACAGACCTTAAACCATCCATGGTTTTAACATGAATGAGAATTCTAACACTAACACAAAATTATAATAAGAACAACAGTAGTAGTGAGGGCACTGGGCGTCTTTAGGGTGGAAATCATATTTGATGTGTATAAACAAAAAATACAAGTAATTGGAAATTTGATATTAGTCATATGCCTAAATCTAGTAAACCCAAAGTTCAGTTAATAGTTTACATACCTCAAAGCAGGGAGTCAGGTGACTGAAATAAAAAAGACACCATATTTCTGTAGCTAAAGATGTATGTACAAGAACAACTGAACCTTGGATTTTTTTTTCATCTCTTCTGATTTTACTTTAAATCTTTCAGAAATCTGTCTAGGTTTGCACTTGTATTTAGTGCACTGACAATTTCAAACAATGTATTTTGATCATATCCTACTACTCTTCCATGATTAAATCCTCCTTCCCTGCCTACTCAAGTTTGTGTCCTCATTTTTTCTTTAAATTCCATCCAGTCAAATCTGTGTTGCCACCAACTGGATTTGGTCTACCTATGCGGGGCTACATATACCCTTGAAGAAAACTGGCTCTCCCTCTTCCAGCAGCAATGATTGTCAGTAACTCCTTGGCTAGGGTTGGACTTCAGGTTCACCTCCCTCGTCATGCTGGGCTTTTCTCTCTTGGGCTCACACAGGTCTTGCCCATGCTAACATGACTGCTGTTGAGTTCAGATGTGCCACTACCCTGTTTTGTCCAGAAAACACTGCTTCCTTGTAGTTATCCACTGCTTCTGGCTCTTACAGTCTTTCTGCCCCTTCCTCTGCAGTGATACCTGAGCCTTGGGAGGGAGTATGGCAGATAGGTGTTTCATTTAGGATTCAGCATTCTGGCAGAGGCCAGTTGTGGGTCTCTGTCAATTACCATCTACCACAAAAAGAAGTTGCGCTGATGAGAGTTAATAGATACACAAATCTATGGATATAATGAAAGAGATAGGCAAGTCATTAGGAGTCAGTTTAATACTGACCTCAATGGGTATTCCAAATGAAACATGCATATGTAAATATTCATCACTAATATCTACAAATGAGAGAAAGCATGCAGTATTGTCTTTCTGGGTCTGGTTACCTCACTTGGGATGACTGTTTCCAGCTCCATCCATTTACCTGTGGGCTTTATGACTTCTTTTATCAACTAAATAAAATTCCACTGTGTAAATATACCACATTTTCATCTCCTATTCATCAGTTGATGGACAACATCTAGGTTGTTTACCTTTTTCTGGCAATTGGGAATAAGGCAGCAAATGAACATGGATGAGTGAGTGTCTCTGTAGTAAGATGTACAATCCTTGGGTTTATTCCCAGGAGTGGTATAGCTGGTTCCCATGGCAGATTTATTTCTAGTGTTTTGACAAAGGAACAGCTACACTGATTTCTATAGTTGGCTGTACCAGTTTGCACTCCTACCAGCTGCGAAAACCTTTCCACACACCCATGCCAGCATTTGTTTTCATTTTTAAAACTTATCCATTCTGACTAGGATAAGATGAAATCTCAGAGTAATTTTAACTTGTATTTTTCTAGTAGCTAAGGATAATTGAACATTTAAAAAACTTGGTTTACATGTTTTGGGAACTATCTGTTTAGTTCCATTGCTGTGGATATTGCTCTGTATGCTAAGAATGTGTTGCTCTGATTAGTTAATAAATAAAGTGCTGAATGGCCAGTGGCCAGGCAGGAAATATAGGTGGGACAAGCAGAGAAGAGAATTCTGGGAAGGGTCAGGATCACCAGCCAGACACAGAGGAAGCAAGATGTAAATATACCCGTAAGCCACAAGTGACATGGCAAGGTATAGATTTATAGAAATGGGTTAATTTTAGTGTAAGATCTAACTAGCAAGAAGCCTGAACCACTAGGCCAAACAGTTTTAATTAATATAGGTGTCTGTGTGTTTATTTGGGTCTGAGTGGCTGCAGGAGCCTGGTGGACACAGGAAAACTTCTGGCTACTTTCCATGCCCCATTTTTTTTTAATTGGGTTACCTTTTTTTGTTGTTGTCATTTTTGTTTTTTAGACACAGTTTCTCTGTGTAGCCCTGGATATCCTGGAACTTGCTTTGTAGACTGGGCTCACCTCAAACTCACAGAGATCGACTGCCTCTGCCTCCCACATGCTGGGATTAAAGGCATGCGCCACCAATGTACAGCTGGGTTTCTCTTTTGCTTGATGTTTGTTTATCTGGTTAGTTAGTTAGTCCGTCAGTCAGTCAGTCAGTCAGTTAGCTAGTTAGTTAGTTAGTTTTAATATTCTAGGCAGCAGCCTTCTGTCAACTATATACCTAGTAAAGATTTTTCCCATTCTGAAGCCTGCCTCTTTCTCCAATGATGATATCCTTTGTTGTACAGAAGCTTTTTGGTTTCATATGGTCAGTGTTGGAATCCTTTCCTAGTATGAGACACTTAAAAAATTCTTGCACTTCATTTATACTATAATCATATTCCCATTAAAGCATATAGTGCTAGTAGGTAGGTTATGCATTACTCTCAAACATATTACATCCCTTCCTTTATTCTCTTGCCTTAAACGTGCACATCACTTGGTAGATTTATTACTATATTTGCAATCCAAATCATTCACATCTTAACTTGCCTTCATAAACCATTGCATGTTTATTTCTTACTAGTATTTTGCCTAAAATTTATCTAGAAATATTTTATAAGACATACACTCTTTACATATTAACTATAGAACTTTGTTTTGTTTGTTTGTTGAGGCAGCATTTTTCTGTAGCTTTGGCTGTCCTTGAACTTGCTCTATAGACTATGCTGGCCTCAAACTCATGGAGATCCACCTGCCTCTGCCTCACAAGTGCTGGGATAAATGTCATGGGCCACCACACCCTGGCATAAAACTTTTTTAAAGGACTAGAGATATAGCTCAGATTTTTTTTTACTCTTTTTTAACTTATTGTTTTTCTTTTTAAGAAATTTCTATTTTGTTGGTGGTGGCGCACGCCTTTAATCCCAGCATTCAGGAGGCAGAGCCAGGCAGATCTCTGTGAGTTTGAGGCCAGCTTGGTCTACAGAGCGAGATCCAGGACAGGCACCAAAACTACACAGAGAAACCCTATCTCAGAAAACCACACACACACACACACACAAAAAAAACAAATTTCTTATTCATTTTACATACCAACCACAGATCCTCTTCTCTTCTCCCTTCCTCCCAGCCTCCCCACCAACCCACACCTCCATTCCCTCTTCTAAAAAGGTAAGGCCTCACTTGGGAAGTCAGCAAAGCCTGATACATTCAGTTGAGGCAGGTCCAAGCCCCTCCCCCTGCATTAAGGCTGTACAAGGTATTCCACCATAGGTAATGGGCTCCAAAAAGCCCGCTCATGCACCAAGGATGGATCCTGACCCTATTGACAGGGGGCAACTTAAGCAGACCAAGCTACACAACTGTCTTGCTTATGCAGAGGGCCTAGTCCAGTCCCATGGAGGCTAAAGTCAGCATTTGGTCTAAAGTTCATTAGTTCCCACTAACTTGGTTCAGTTGTCTCTGTAGTTTTCCCCATCAAGATCTTGATGCCCCTTGCTCAGAGAATCCCTTCCCTCTCTTCAACTGGACTCCTGGAGCTCAACCTGGTACTTGACTGTGGATCTCTGCATCTGCTTCCATCAGTTACTGGATGAAGGCTTTATGATGACAGTTAGGGTATGTAGATGTAACCAACCGTCTTATAAATAAGAAACACAGAACCAATGCAAAGAAGAAAGCCAAGAGGTCAGAGCTAAGAGCTAAAACCTTACCCTTCCTCCTGCAGTGATCCTACCTCTCCGAAGGAGCCGCTACTTCCTGTGTTAAAGTCTTTATATAGTCTCTGTTCTGCCTTCTCATTGGTTGTAAACCCAACCACAGGACTGCCTCATCACGGCCTGTTTGTATAGACCTCCAGGTGTTCTATGGTTGGTATTGAGATTAAAGGCATGTGTATCCAATGCTGACTGTATCCCTGAACACACAGAGACTTACCTAGCTCTGTCTACCAAGTGTTGTGATCACAAGCGTACACCACCACTGCCCTGCTTTCCTATGGCTTGCTAATAGCTCTGACCCCCAGGCAACTTTATTTATTAACATACAATTAACATTTTGGTACAAAAGAAAAATATCACCATAAGGGTACTTGCCAATCTGATTACCTGGGTAAGCACCCTCAGGCACCCTCTCCATTATTGCTAGTAGTCTAAGCTGGGATCATCCTTGAGAATTACTATGAACTTCCCTAGCACCCAATTTCTCCCTATCCCCATGATGTCTCCCTCTATCAAGGTATCACTTTCGTTGCTCTCCCACTCCATCCCTGTTCCAGCTTGACCATCCTGTTTCCCTATGTTCTCATCTCCCATCCCCTAAACTTTACCATTTCCCCCAACCCCAGTTTACTCATAGAGATCTCCTCTGTTTCCCCTTCCCAAGGTGATCCATGCATCCCTCTTAGGGTCCTCCCTGTTTCCAAGCTTCTCTGGATCTGTGTGTTGTAGTCTGGTTATCCTTTGCTTTACATCTAGTATCTACTTATAAGTGAGTACATACCATGTTTGTCTTTCTGAGTCTAGGTGGTCTCACTCAGGATGGTATTTTCTAGTTCTATCCATAGCTGTGAGGCAAAACACAGATTAATAGAAATAGGTTCATTTAAGTCGAAAGAGCTAACAAGCAAGAAGCCTGAGCCATAGATCAAACAGTTTGTAATTAATATTAAGCCTCTGACAGGTTATTTGTGAACAGGCAGGTGGGAGAGATTAATCTGTCTTCAGCAGATAGCTCTGGTGTTTCTAATTTCTTTATTTTAAACATTTTATTGATTCTCTGTTGACTTCACATCATGCATCCCAGTTCCACTTCCCCACAACATGTTCCCTCACACCTGAGCTCTGCCCTTGAAACCCCTCCAAAACAAAACAAAATTTAAAAGAAAAACTGAAAACCCAAAACTAAAAACAAACAATCAAAAGTCTTGGAGAGGAGGCTGTAGTCATACAGTGAGTCAAACAGTGCACCCTTTAGTCCACAGATGTTTTCTAGTGAGTGTTCCTGGCCTATCTGGCTTCTCTACACTATACATGATGGACCTCCACTTGTTGGATATCCTATTGGTGCTTTGTGCCATGGACATCCTGCAGCTTTGAATAGGCATGTCCCGGGTTTCACATGCTCCAGCAGTTCATAGATGAAGAGGATGTTAGGGTGGGATAACTCAGCCCAGGTTCTGGTTTGGATGGTAAAGTTTGGTTAGCCCCAACCTTTCCTCACCTCACCACCCAGGCAAGCTCTCCAGCACTGTCTCAGCTAGCTCACCCCATTCAACAGGCAGAACAGAGAGAGGCCAGTTTTCCTGCTCTCATGCCCTCATATCTAACTTACTCACCCTTGGACCACAAGACACAGCTCTGCTGTTTTGTCCAGGTGAGGTGCCAAGCCCACAATCCCAATTGCTGCAGTTGGTGAGGGGCTGCCCCAGCTCTCCTCTTCTTATTCCCCAGAGGCCAACTTTCCCACCAGCTGCAGGTAGCATGTGCTTAGGTGGGGCAGGCATCTTTCTCTCACACTGAACAACACAAGGTGGGAAAAGGAGGTGGACTCAGTTCTTTTGCTCTCACAGCCTCAGGGACAGCTCACCTGGACCACCACCAACAAGGTATTCTCTAATGTGCTGCTCGGTCCAGGTACAGACCCACTCACCCGACTACTACAGTTGGTGAGGGGCAGGTCCAGCTCCTATAGTGCTGCAGCCTGGAAGGGTGAGGTTAATTCTGTGTTAACCTTCCCTGTCTTTGGAGGTAACAGGAGCCACTGACATCAACATAGATCAAGGCTGTTGCAGGGCAAGGGATACAGACAGGTCCTTTGAAAGCAACCTAGGCCCGGTGGACACCAGGGCCCGTAGTGGCAGCATTGGCCACTCAGGTCTGTATGGCCCCAGCAGAAGTATAGCCCTTGGATACTAACATGGACCTAGATGGAAGCCTAGACCCCTACCTACTTCTGTGTGGCCTTTGTTGGACAACACAGGCCATGAACATGAACACAGATCCTGGCTGTCTTTGCAACATTGACCCAGACATGGTCCTAGACTGCAGCCCAGGCCTGGATGTGACCATGGGCCTGGTTGGCAGTGTAGGTCACTCAGATTGGATTGGACCCAGCAGCACCATGTGCACAGATAGTGGCCCAGATTCCAGGCATCTGCACTGTCTTTGATGGACACAGGAGCCTGAGACATCAACACAGACCCTGGCTGCTACAGGGCCATGGACCCAGAGAAAACCCTCAGCAACAACACTGGCCCATATGTCATTATGGTCCTAGGTGACAGCACAGGCTTCTAAGACACACATGCTCTTTTGGGGGGCATATGCTTTTGACAACAACATGGTCATAGATGTTTGCCCAGACTGCAGGTGGCTGCAAGGCCCTCACTGGTAAGAGGAGATATGGATATTAATATGGACCCCCACAGCTTCCTCAGGGCCATGGACAGGACATGGCCCTTGGCAGCAGCCCAGGAAGGAACATTATCATGGCCCCAGGTATCAAGAATGCCATGGATTTATTTAATGCTCCCTTAATCAATGTTTTCATTTCCTGAGAGGTTTTAGAGCAATACTGTTATGTTTCTCATTAATTGAGTGCTCATGATCATTTCAGGAAATTTGTATACAGAATAATATCTTTGAGGGAGAGCTAAATATATGGACACAGAGATACAGTGTCAATACTTTTCCCA
>CABHPR010092509.1:0-20149 GCA_902168415.1 Peromyscus melanophrys
CCACGATGTCATTTTAGGGAGAGCAGATTCTAATGTTGGCTGTCACTCTTTAGGGATGGGGCTTCGAGAGGGAGCCCCAGAGTGGTCGGTAGGGACCAGGCTTCGAGGGGCGGGTCCAACGGGTCGGATGGCAGCGATAAGCCAGGTCCGGACCAAGGGGAGCCAGGAGAGTCACCTAGGGGCCTTAAAGGGGTGGGCCCTGAAAGTAACCTGAGTGAGAACCTGTCCAGACGGTAGTGGAGAGTAGAAGGCAAAGTGCTTTTCTTGGAGCCACCTGAGAAAGGAACAAGGACCTTAAAGGGAAAAAAAAAATGGCTTAAAAAAAAAAGTAGCTAAGAGTCTAGGCCTGACAGAGATATCCATAACTGCGTGGTGTTTACCCACCAACCTCACAGTTCCCCAGAGTTTTCTTGAGTGCAAGCAGCAGGAAATATTAGATAGAAGGATTTAGATTGTGGAGATAAACAGAAAATACAGGACAGCCTCGAGACGGCCTGGAACCTATTCCAAGGAGCCCCGACTGTCTCTGCCCCAGGGTATTTATCTCTATATCTCTATATGGCCAAGGGGTGGAGCAAAAGACCTCCCCCCCAGCACAGCCAAGTGCAGACATCTCAGACACCTGCACTGAGGCCCAGGGTCCTAATCATCCTCTATGCGGACCTGAAAACGGGCTCCCACACATGACCTGTCACAGCACCATGCCAGCTGTGCCTCCCCTGGTTCTCAATTTACTAGTTTTTCCTTGTGTGATTGTGAGCAGAGATAACTACATCAAGGCTCACACGAGCTGGGAATTGCTAATCTGCTGCTGGTGGTAGTGGTAGTATTGCAAGGGAGTGGAGGTCAGTCAGGGAAACAGGCAGGTACCCTGACTTCCTGGAGACCTCCGGCAGGGCAGGGCTCTGTGCTAGAGTTGTGGAGGACAATCTTGCCTGCTATGGGGCCAGAGTCTGGTCTTGCTTGCCCACCCTGAGCCTCCATGGACAATTGAACCTGCTTCATCTCAAATGGGTTTAGTTACCTTAACCACCCATGAGCTTCCCAGCGTGCTGGGAGGCCTAACGAATGACAGCAGGAAAACAGCACACAGAAACCTAGATGGCATTAGTACTCTGTGCTTCTCAATGTTTAATGGGGCAGTTGTTTTAAAAAATAAATGCACTCCCAAAAGGCTCCTCTGAAAACTGAGTCAGATCTGAAGCTGACCAAGGAATCTGTGCATCAACCCTGTATGTTGAGGCTGGGGCCAGTGGTGCCTTTTCCTTCTACTTAGATGCAAGTGCCAATGAGGTAACATAGGGCTGGCTTCCAGGTGCTTGGTAACTGTGGCCCGCAGTCCTCTTCCCCTCCTTGTAGTGGCAGGTGAGTCTGTGTGGGGGAAGTGGCGGAGCCTGACTGTGATGTGGCTGACCTGGCCCTTCTGTGTCCTCAGGTGGTACCTGCGGATGCTGCAGTGTTACCGGTGTAGGCAGTGGTTCCATGAGGCTTGCACACAGTGCCTCAGTGAGCCTATGGTGTTTGGAGACCGGTAGGTGCTGACTGGGTGTCGGGGGTGTGGGGGGCAGGGGGTGACAACAGCAGCTTTCTCCAATTAGCTGCCGGATTCCATGCAAAGGAGGGCTGACATAGCCTATGCTTGTCCAAGACATCTCAAGATAAAAGGAACCCTGGCTATGCCGGGCCAGGAGATGATAGAGGAACATGCTATATGCCTGGTTGCCACTGATTTGTGGGGGACCTTAAGCAAAATCCTGCCTTCACTAAGCTCTAGTCTGTGCAGATGTCTCAGAAGGAGAGATGATAGTCTACCTTAGCCTTACCAGAAGTTACCCTAGAAGCCATGAGGGAGATAGATGGCTTCTAGTAGGGCTAAGCTGATAGAAGGCATTCTATATGCCAAATCAGGTCAGATATTATGCTTTTTAAAATCTTGGCTAGAGGCTAACAAGTAAGTAAGAGTGTGTGTGTGTGTGTGTGTGTGTGTGTGTGTGTGTGTGTGTGTGTGAGTGAAGAGACAGTGGTGATCACTACAGCCCAATCTCTCCATGAGGGCAGAGATATTTGGAGAGGGGTCAGGGACAAAGACATATTCCTTGGTCCCTATCTCCTCCACTGCTCAAAGGCTGATAGCCCAGGAGCGGATGTTGACCATGGGAAATCAGGTGGGAGTGAGAGGGATAGCCTAGGCTGAGGGTTAGGTGCCCTCCCGTCACAGCCCCTTCTGGTCTACCCACAGGTTCTACCTGTTCTTCTGCTCCGTGTGTAACCAAGGCCCAGAGTATATCGAGAGGCTGCCCCTGCGCTGGTGAGAGGGTGGGACCTGTGCCTACCACTCCTCCCCTGCCCCCTGCCCTCTGCCCCCTACCCTCTGCCCCCTGCCCTCTGCCCTGCCCCATCCCTCACCTGGCCCTTGCCTTCTCGCCCAGGGTGGACATAGTTCACCTGGCCCTCTATAACCTGGGAGTACAGAGCAAGAAGAAGTACTTTGACTTTGAGGAGATTCTGTCCTTTGTCAATCAGCACTGGGAGCTCCTGCAGCTTGGCAAGGTGTGTAAGGATCCCTCAGTGCAGAGCTAACATATAGATATCTGAGCTCTCGCCCTTGAGCTGCACTTCCTCAGTCTGAGCCTGTGAGCCTGTGCCGGAGAAGGGGCTTTGGCCTCCAGTTTGGGCAGTGGTCTGTTCAGGCCTCACTCACTTAGCTTCAGGGAGCCGAGGCATTGTGCCAAGTGTGGCCAGAGTGGGACTCTGCTAAGGTATTTGGCCTGCACCAGATTTCCTGGTGAGGCTGGAAAATGCAGTATTTTGTCTTCTGCTGATCTTGTTGTGCACTGTGTTTCCAAGGGCCTCAGTGCCCATAACTAACAGACTTTGACACTGTCAGAGCTGGAGAGCAACCTAACCACTTCCGTGGGGCTATGTAGACATGCCCTATCGACACCCTCAGAGTCCTCTTTACTACTGCAGAATGAGATGTCTCCCACTGACTACCAAAACTTCTTTGATGAAACAAGGGTCATTGGGATGGCTGAGTAGGTAAGGGTGCCCTCTGCCAAGCCTGAGGACCTGAATCCAATTTCCAGGACCCACGTAACGGAAGGAGAGAACTGACCTGCGCCCCAAGTTGTCTTCTGACCGCCACACATGTACCATGGCACACACATGCTACACACACACACACACACACACACACACACACACACACACAGAGAGAGAGTGTAATTTAAAAAAAAAAACCAAATAGATAATTCTTATGTAGGGCATGCAGTTGAATATAATGTCTCCATTTATAGTGTTTGGTAAGCTATAAGACACTCAGAAAGCCTTGAAGGATAAAGTCAGTATTTTTCAGATTTATTTAATGTGAATGAGTGTTTGCTCATGTGCATGTCTATGCACCACATGTGTGCCTGGTGACCACAGATGCCATAAGAAGGTGTTGGGTCCCCTGCAAGTGGAGTTTCCCCCATGTTAGTGGTGGAAATCCAACCCCAGGTCCTCTGCAAGAACAGTTGCTCCTAACCACTGAGCCACCTCTCTAGCCCCTAGAGTATTCTTTTTTTTTTTTAAAGATTTATTTATTTATTATTTATACAGTGTTCTGTTTGCATGTATCACTGCAGACCAGAAGAGGGAGCCAGATCTCATTACAGATGGTTGTGAACCACCATGTGGGTGCTGGGAATTGAACTCAGGACCTCTGGAAGAACAGCCAGTGTTCTTAACCTCTGAGCCATCTCTCCAGCCCTAGAGTATTCTTTTAATAACTTTTCTGGCTTATAAAAAATCACGCATGGGACTAGAGAGATGAGTCAGCAGTTAAGAGCATGTGCACTGTCTTTGTGAGGACCCAGCTTCCATTCCCACCCACCCATGCATGGCAGCTCACAACTGTCTATAACTCCAGGTCCAGGGGTCCAGCACCCTCTTCTGACCTCCATGGCCACTACACACATGGTACACATACACACATGCAAGTAAACAAAGAAAAGTTTAAATCATCAAAACAGAAGTATACTTTTAGAAGATCCATATTTTCACTACTCAGAAATAACTAGAAATAAAGTGTGGGTATATCCTGCCCTTCCACTTTTTTATGGTTTATATGAAACAGTATATGCTATTTTAGATCATCTCTTTTCAGATAGTGTTATGCTGTTCCAGATTATTGATGTTTTCATAACCTTTTAAATGGCTGCACTGATGGCCTCCCTGGTTGGGCACGTTTTTGTGTGTGAAATTTCCTTCATGTCCCATACTCTGTATCATAGATCCCATAGGATGGCATTCCTGGTGGTTTTTAAAGCAGCGCTGGGGATGAACCCAGGGCCTTGTGCATGATAGGCAAACAGTCTCCACTGGGCCCCAGCCCTGTAAAGCTCCTGAAGCATGGGGGCCAGAGTTTTCCTCTATATTACAGGTGGGAAAAACGAGCTCAGAGGTAAAGATTGTAAGTCGGAGGTTCTCACCTGGAGGACGCTGGAGCCTGAGATGACAGTGGTGGGCGGGGTTGGGGGCAGGGCCAGGCTAGTACCTCCTCAGATGCCCCGTGCGGAGAGCTGACAGTCCTGCTTGTCTGCCTCCCTCAGCTCAGCAGCACCCCTGTGACAGATCGAGGACCGCTTCTCCTCAATGCCCTTAACAGTTACAAAAGCCGGTGAGTGCAGGGAGGGAGGGAGAGCTGCGATCCTGACAGGTGGGGTCTCAGTCTAAAGGCTCCTCCCACCGTGTATCCTCTGCTCCAGCTGTGCTCCCTACCTGGCTCCTCTTCCTCTTCCCACTCTCCCTCCTACCCATTGGTTGGTTGGTTTGTTGGTTTTTGTGACAGGGTCCCACTCTGGCCCAGGCTCAAACTCTTGATCCCCCTGCCTCAGCCCCCTAAGTGCTGAATTTACAAGCCCGCACCACCACATCAGTGTACCCAGCACTTTGTTCCTGTCCTTCCCTCTCCCTCTTGTTTCCCAACTTCATTATTTTTTCCATCAGCGGGAATACATGCAGGAGGAGGAGGCACTGGCCACATTCCCAGCTGGGGACTGGATGCATTCTGGGGGTAGAGAGGCTAATGGCCTTGGTGGTTACCAGCTCCACTCTCTGGAGGGTCAGCTGATAGCCCGGGCCTCTTTCCTGCCCACTCCAGGTTCCTGTGTGGCAAGGAGATTAAGAAGAAGAAGTGCATCTTCCGCCTGCGAGTCCGCGTCCCACCCACCCCTCCAGGAAAGCTGCTCCCCGACAGGGGGCTGATGCCAAGTGAGAGAGGGTCCTCTGAGCTGCTTCGTAAGAGAGGAAAGAGCAAGCCCGGGTCAGTGCTGGTGGAGGGCTGTGGCTACAGCCAGCGGGGTTCTCCTGCAGGTGGGAGAAAGCCTTCAATGGGCCTGTAATGGGCCCAGGCAGTGTGGCGGCACCACTATAAGCCTGGGGTCCCTAGACTCAGCAGGGTCCAGCTATAGGGGCCCTGGGAGAGCTAGTGAGAAGCTCGTAGGCCCCTCACTTCCTAGCTCCAGGGAAGCCTCATCCTGGGACCCAGCCCTGCTGCATGAGGACGGCAGAGAAGGGACACAGAAGTGTGTGGTATGCCCAGGTTCTCTTGACTGGGCACAGCCTCCTCTCTGGGGACTGGGGCAGGAGGAAGCTTTCCTTATGCCACTTTCTAAAGCCGCTCCACAGATTCACTGCCCCGGAGGATGACCTCCTCCCAGGCTCCCTCTGCCTTGCCCGAACCCTTCTGACCCCACACTGGCCACTGCCCCTGCAACACTGAGGCCTCTCGCTCGGGGCCTCTCCCTGGCCCCCCAGCTCTGACTAGGCCATCCTCTCCCTCTTCTGTCTCCACAGCTTGTCACCTCATGAATCCCAGCAGCAGAAAAGGCGAGTTTATAGAAGAAAGAGAGCAAAGTTTTTGCTGGAAGATGCTATTCCCAGTGTTAGTCTCTGGTTTTCTTATTCTCCAGTTCCCATGCAGGGACAGCATACATTAGGGGTCCTGTACAGAAGATAATGTCCTGTCCCCAGACCGGAGGGATGCCCCAGTATTGTACTTTCAATTAATAGAGACACAAGGAAGAGCCGGGCACCCTAAGACCACTGTTCTCTGCCCCAAGTTCTCCTGAGACCACAGGGTGGGGCAGGGTAGATAATATCCTGGTCCCAGTCTGGGAAAACGGGTTGTGTGGGGGCAGCAGCTTTGTAAATGACGCACTTCGAGGCAGTGGCTGAGCTCCGCCTGGAACCATCTCAGCACATTGCCTTGCTTTGATTATCCTCACTGAAACTCTCCTTGTGGGCGACAGTGTTAACTGCCTCAGCACTCAAGCACTTTATAGTTTGCAGTACACTTTCCCAACAGCACTGAGTCCTAACCATGCTTCCCGGGACTTCTGGGGAAGGTGGGCTCTGAAGTTTGCAGTGGAGGTAACCCAGAGAGGCGGATGAAAGTCATCCAGGTGGTCGGAGAAGCAGTCAGGACCAGAAACCAACCCTGACTCTCTGGTCACAGATTAGAGTCAAGAGGAAGTGACAGGTTTTACCCAAGGGGTTGGCAGCCCTGGCTGAACAGCAGGCACCCCATATACCCCTCAGCTGGGGAAAAGGCTGCTTGGGGAGCACTGGGTCTGTCGTCCCATGACTGATCCTGTCTCCTTTATGTCTACAGAGTGACTTCACCTCCGCCTGGAGCACCAACCACCACCTGGCCAGTATATTTGACCTCACCCTGGACGAAATGCAGAGTTTAAAGAGGTACCTGCTACTCTAGAGCCAATAAGGGCAAAGCTGTACTCCTCAGCATGAAGGAGGCACATTTCCTGAGGGTGTAGACACTCTTCACAGGCCTTCTGAAACTCCAGTTCAAAGGTCCAGTATGCACAGGGCTGCCCGGGAATCTGTTGTACACAGCTTTCAGCACAGTGCCCTCTGCCTTCCAAAGCAGTGGTCCAGGCTGCCTTGCCTGCCGTCCTTCCTCTCTACCCCTCCCCTGCCTCCCAGCTTAGACTGGAGATGTGCTGGCTGCCCTCTCACTGCTTCACCTGTGATTATACTGAGGCCTCTGCCTGCAAATCCTGTGCCCCACCCACCCAAAAACTCAGGATGTTGCTTCCTCCAGGAAGCCCTCGCTGGCCCTCCCAGGCTGTGTTGGAAGCCTGCTTAGAGCTCATAGCACCCATATTTGGATAATTCAAGGGCAAGAATTTCATCTTTTACCACTTAACTTCCAAAATCACTGAAGACCATGTTGCACTGTTCTTTGGTCGTGGAGCAGGAAGCGGGATTTAGGGACAGATGAGCGCTCTGGTCCATGTTTACCAGGTCTGACTATGCAGTGTAAGCTAAATTCCTTAACCCCAACCTCATTTTCCTCAAGTACTTTGGATCTGTGAAACTTTGCACAAGTGCCAGATGGCTCGCGTACCATGTCACCAGTGTGTCCATCACTAGGGGAGGGTGATGGACCATGTCACCAGTGTGTCCATCACCAGGGGAGGGTGATGGACCATGTCACCAGTGTGTGCCCATCACCAGCGGCAGTTGGTCAGGGAAAGTTTTTTTGACTCCCACCTTTGAAGACTGAACGAGCGGGAATAAGCCAGGCAGGTCTGGGGTCGGGAGCCTGGCAGCAAGAAGAAAGTGGCCCCTGCTGCACAGAGGCTTCCTGTCAGACACAGAAGGTGGAGAGGCTCAAGGGACCCTGGGGGTCAGGTAGGTAGGCGTTGCTGAGCCGGGCCAGCAGCAGGCTTGTCTTCTCTCCCTCTCAGTGCCGGCTCAGGCCAGATCCTCTTCTCAGACGTGGACTCCACCGATGCGGCCAGCAACTCCGGCTCGGCCTCCACCAGCCTCTCCTATGACTCCAGGTGAGCTTCCTGAAGGCCTACTGTGGAGCTTTGCCAGGGACAGCAGTCCCCAGCCCATCCACTTCCCACTGCTAGATGAAGATTTATCCTGAGAGGTCGGGGAGGGGTGCTGGTCTTCTGTGATTGAGTCTGCTCTGGACCCTCTTTTCCAAGTCACCAGGGTGGAAGGTAGCTTGGGACATTCTTTGCCTGCAATGGCTATGTGATCCCTCTAGTCAAGCAATCCAATTCTGGGGCTGTTTGAACAGAGTCCTTTTCATTCTGGGCATCTTGGCCTGTGTGTCATGACTGTATGTCTGGGCCTCAGACCACAGAGCTCTTGTTCTCAGCTCCTGGATGTCTGATTTGTATTTCAGGTTCTCTAAGAGGAAATTTTATTTATTTTAAGCATAGTAGAGGGGCAGACTATAAGGGGAAGCAAAAGACCCTGGGGGTCTGGCCAAAGGTACAGCCTGCTTTACTGCTGGGCACGGCCCCCTCTGCACTCGGGCTCCTCCATCTTCCAGGGTGTGGGACTTTGTGGAAACCCTTCCCTACTTTCACATGTCTCTGGCTGGGTGTCCTTCTCTGCTGATGCCTCTGTAGCTTTAGTTTGGGTTCTAAGGTCAAACCTGAGCTTCCTGCACACCAGAGAGGCACTCTGTCACTGAGCTGTACACCCCGAGTCTTCCTGTTCCTTTGGTTTCTCAGCAGTGCAGACACTAGTTTCTCACATGGCAGGTACATCTCAGCATCCATTCATGTGCAGCTTGTCTCGTGTCTGTTCTGCTAACACCCTTCCTGTGTGGTACAAGGTCCTTCAGTTCCTGTCCCAGACAGCCAAAAGAGGAACTGTGGGACTTCAAAACATACAAGAGTGACCCACCCTTCCAGATACAAAGAACATGTTTCAAAGTTGAACATAACCAGGTTTGAATCCTGGCCTTTGTCCTCCCCAGCTTTCTTCTCTGGAGCCTCAGTTTCCCTATTACAGGACTACTGTAAAGTTCCAGCAAGACAATCCCCACCCAGGGTCTGGCACAGTACCTAAGAGTAGACTCTCAGGTTGAGGAACCCAATGATGGTTTCAACTCATCCCTCTTCCCCTCCTGATACAGATGGACAGTAGGCAGCCGCAAGAGGAAGTTGGCAGTCAAGACGTACATGCCCCTGCGGGCAAAGCGTCAGGCCGCTGAGCTGGATGGACGCTGCCCCTCAGACAGTAGTGCAGAGGGAGCTCTGGGCCCAGAGCAGCCAGACGAAGGCATTGACAGCCACACGTTGGAAAGCATCAGTGAAGATGACTCCTCCTTGTCCCACCTCAAGTCATCTATCACCAACTACTTCGGTGCAGCTGGGAGGTTGGCCTGTGGGGAGAAGTATCAAGTGTTGGCTCGGAGGGTCACACCAGAGGGCAAGGTTCAGTACCTGTTGGAATGGGAAGGGACTACCCCTTACTGATTACCCCTCAGGGGCTGCCTAGATCCCTAGAAACCAAAGGAGGGACAGAAGAAGCCATTGGCTCCCTGTTTTCTCCAGGCTGGGGTGGCGGAGGGCAGCAGGACAGAGCCAGAGCCATAAGGGCCGGCTGTAGCCCCAGCCTGCTGCCCGCCAGGCCAAGGCCTGCGTGCTGCTGTCCCAGTGGCCTGTGTCTCTAAGAGCCCGCTGACTCTTTCTCATTGTCTGTACACTCCATACCCCTCAAACTGTTTATTGGTTCCTCTGGTTCCAAGGTACCCTGACTGTGACCCTTCATGATCCTGAGGCCTGATCTGTTTTTCACTGTCCCCAACTCGCCATCTTTTACCTCACCCCTTTTGGGTGTTTTGTGTGGTCAGACATCTTCCATGTGCGTGTGTGCATCTGCCCCTCACTGGATAGCCTTCACTGGGTTCTCACTGGGACCACACTGAGAGAAGGGAAGTCCTGAAGTCTTCCACTTTCTCACCAATACCCCTAACGCCAGGAAGGTAGGGAGGTTATCTGAGGAAGTTTAGAGTGCCTAGGACCCAGAGCCTGGGGAGTGATGAGCTGGGTCTCTGCTGAAAGGACCAGCATCAGGGTCCTTTATTGAGGCTCAGAGGGGAGACTACAGGAGTCAGCTCTTAGGGTCCCAGTGATACTCCTTCACTCTCATCATGGAGTGGAGCCTGGCCTTGCTGCATAGAGGTGTTCTTAGATCTCAGAGGAAATGATGGGAGCCAAGCCAGGTTGGATTAAATCCCAGACTTATCACACAGTCCAACACCACACCACTGTGTGTATAGACACACACAGTCACACATCCCCATTACCTCCAGACACCCTGGCTCCTATCCTTGGCCTCTTCCAAGGATACATGCTGCAATTAAATGTGAAAACCAAACTCCTGCCCCTCTGACCTGTAAACCAGCCTTGAACCCACAGAGAAGCACAAAAGAGTCCCCTCTCCTACATAGCACCTGCCTCGCCCTGGAACTGACAATCACTTTGGGGACGGGCTGGGGTTTTTCAAGGGCCTGAATCATTCGTTCCCTTCAGAAAGGAAGCCTTTGTCATTGGTGGTATAAGCAGAATTCTTAGAAGGGACAAACATCCCCATCTGGAGGGAAACCAAAATTAGGAGGTGGGCAAGGAGCCCTTATTTTGCCTGCAGAAATATTAGAAACTGACTCACTTGGTTTTAAAGTTGAAAGAAGTGCCTTTGGGCTGGGAGGCAGGGACACCAGATTGGGACCAGCCTCACTGACTGCTGCTGTGGCTTCCAGCTGGGCAGGGTTCTGCAGGCTGCCAGCTGGAAGGTGAAGATGAACAGTATGGGGACATCAGACCTATATCAGGGGAGCTGATATATCCATGACTAGGCCTGACCCCGCCACACCTGCCTGTGAGCATTCAGGGGGTCCCAGAAGTAAGGTTAGATGGCCCTTGCCTTAAGTCTTGCAACTGTAGTGCCTTGCAAGGGACATCACCTCTCCCTGTGGACACAGCCACCCATTTCCCTCTGCTCCCTGTCTGGTCTCAGGCAAGGATGAGCAGATGGGCACTGGTCCCAGTTCTGTCTCACAGCTGCTGCCACTGAGGTCCCCAAGTGGGGCCAGGTGGAAGAGTTGTGAAGCCACTCCCAAGCCAGCAGGAGTGTGGGAACTGGGCTCAGACTTGTGGCTTCCGGTTGGCTTCAGTGAGCATGCCAACCTCCAACATCTGCTTTCCAGGCTGCTGGGAAAGCCAGAGAGCAAGATTGGCCATTGTACATCTGCCCCTTCCCTGCTGGGCCTGAGGAGCAGGAAGGGGGAGTGGGGTGCTTGTCCCATTGGGAAAGCTAGCACAAGGCCGACCAGGTCGCCTGACTCTCACACCAGCATTTCACTCCCACAAGATAATGGCTGCATTACTGCCAACTGACAGTATAACCCTGTGCACCTTTGAAAAGATTTTGGTTTTGAATTGCTGCTTTTAATAATATTTGTTATATTAAAGTTATAATTGTGTCTGGTTTATAGTGTAAACATGTCCTTGGAAAAGCCTGCATGTTCTGTTCTTGGCTTCCTGGAGGCCAGGCTAGGGATGGTGAGGCCAGCCCTCTGGCCACCCAGCCACCCCTGCATTCTCTGTACACACACTCTCAGCAGGGTTCCCACCCTTACTGCCCTTCAAGAATAGGAATTAGAGTGACAGCAAACATTTACCCTTCGGATTTAGGAATAAACCAGGTACAGTGGTGCACGCGCTTGGGAGGCAGAGACAAGGTCTGCAAAGTGAGTTCCAGGACAGCCAGGGCTGTTACACTGAAACACCCTGTCTTGAAAAACCGAAAGAGAGGGAGAGAGAGAAGGAAAAAGAAAGGATTTAGGAATAAATTAGAATTCTCAGAAATTCCCCAAGTCATGTTAGCCTTAAAATATTTTGTTCTTCATATTCCTTTCCTCATATTTACCTGAAAATTGTTGAGTAAAGAGGCATATTAAGCCTTTTTGTTAGTACTCCTAATAAAAAACTGTAGCCTGGAGGGTACCAGGCACATCATTTGGATAGCATTCTAATGTCACAGCATTTGGGTGTATGAACTGAACAGCGCAGAAGATAACTGTGTGTCTGAATTCCACCCTCAGTGGTCCTTTTGCTTCCAAAGTTTATTTCTTGGAACAACATTCTCAGAGTTTGTATAAAGCACACACTGTGTATATAAAATTATTTGTAAGGAAAACTCACCGATTGCAGCAGACTGGCTGCCATGGCAACAGCCCCAAGCAAGGCCCATAGATTGGATGTTGGTGGCCTCTCCCTACTGTCCTGGCTAGGCTCCCTCTTCAGCTCAGCACTTGGATGTCACCTGCTTTTGTTCTCTGCTTGATGAAAGTGGTTTGGTCTTTGTTTGTTGTTTGTTTTGTTTTTAAGATAGGGTCTCCCTAGTAGCTGGCCTTGAACTCAGGGTTGTTCTGCCTCAACCTCCCAAGGGCTGGGATTATTGGCTCTGCCATCACATCCAGATGAAGGGATTCTTTTAGCAGAGGTATCTGTGTCCTCGTAAGATTTAGCTGTTAGAAGATAGATATGTTTTTCCTCGTTTCCACAGTTGCATTTTTTTAGAGACTCTGGGAATCCTGAGAGCTGCTGGAAGGGACTTCCCACATGGAGACACTAGTCTAGGGCCAGCCTGCCTTCAACACCCTCGTTTGGGGACGACAATGTAGGATGGTGGTGGGTCATTAAATTGCTCTGTGTTTATCCATGGTGTGGGTCACACCCTCCAGATCTATGGCAAGGAAGAAACAACGCAATGGACAGACAAGTGTCAGGCTGACAGACAGATGTCTTAAAGACCAATAACTTCTTCGCAGATGGCTACAGTAGATTCTCTGGATCTGTGACCTTCTTGGGGACTGACTCACCTCTGAACAAAAAGCATTAGGAGTGTTAGGTTTAGAATCAGACTCCAGTCCACATCCTCACTTTCCTCTTAAGTGGCTTATGCCCTCTGACCTCAGATTTCATCAGCAAAATGATAACAAATAAGCCTAACTTACAAGGACAAGATGGGAAGCTTCCTAAACAGTTCAGTAAGTACCCCTCTCTCCCATTGCCTGTACTCGGTAGCAGATAGGTCACCAGGAAAGTTTCTGTGATGGCATACAGAGCCCTGAAAATGAACTAATGAAGACCACAGGTGTAAAAATCTCTTAAAGTTTAAGAAAATTCAAGGGAAAAATAGATATTTTTGCCTATTTCAAAACTTAAAAGTAAATTCCATGTTATAGAGAAAGCTTTGTTTATTTATTTATTTATTTATTTATTTATTTTTTGGTTTTTCGAGACAGGGTTTCTCTGTGTAGCTTTGCGCCTTTCCTGAAGCTCACTTGGTAGCCCAGGCTGGCCTCGAACTCACAGAGATCCGCCTGCGTCCGGCGCTTTGTTTATTTAAACCCTTGAAACTGAAATGTCAACTTAGAAAATAGTTCCCAAACCTTGTGCAAGAAACAAGATTCAGACACACTTCTGACCTCCAGTACCTCGTGATCTAGCCTGAAGTGAGGCTTTTCAGAGGAGTGACACCAGGTGGAAAGGACACATGAACACAGGGACAGCGCACAGTGAGGTGCACTGAGACGCGATCAGAACAGGAAGGAAGGAAGATCTGGAAACTGGCCTTTGTCCTAGAAGCAACCCCTGGTACATCCAGGGTCCTGAGTACATCTTTAAGTAGGGTTTCCAAGACTTGTAGATACCTCAGAACTGGGCTTTAAGACCAAGGACATCTCCAGTCCTCAGCCCTTAAAACTACCAGTGGAATTCTCTGGCCCTTTGGAAGGGCCTCAGTCCTGATCAGGTTCTCACAGATGGCCCTTGGAGACCCTTCAACATCTGCTATTTGGGGCACAAGGTGGGAGACACACAGCAGCTATCAGAACTTGGACCTGGTTCTACCTGGTGTATGTAACAACACCCCGCCCCACAGAAGAAACCAGGACACCATAGCTGTCTGGATCCTGACTCCAGCTCCCTATGGGTGCCCCCATCATGGAGTTACCTTGTGAGATTCATGGAGAGGGCCTGGTTCAACTCTCCCTTTTCATGGCCTTGGGCTCAGCATTCCCCGTGTCCATTGTTCCCTTCACCAGAGATCCTTGGGACAGGTGTAGAGAGCCTTCAGCATGGGATGAGAAACTGAGGCTAGACTAGTTCAGCATGCCTCCCTGTACGGAATTCCATGAAGTGAAGGTTTTTTTTGATACTGCATTTAAAAAGTGTGTGAGGGAATTCACACTCTTCTGCCACTTCCACTTGGGATGTGGATGGGGGCTACATTCCTCCAGAAGTTCAGGGGTCCCTCTGCCAGCCCTAGAAGCTCTGTACAGCAGATCTGAAAAACCCTGGCCCAGCAGGTTCCAAGGGCTGAGAACCTAGGTCTCCAGGGTCTTTGCATGTCTATTATACTAAGTCAAGACATTCTCAGCCCACAAGGCTGTTGAAACCCTAATATTCCCCCAGCCTGTATAGGCTCAAGAAGCCCCTTCCCAGCCTCACCTCTGCAAGTTCAGGAGCAACAAAAGCCTCTCTAACAAGAAAATTCTGTTGACCCCTGAAACTCTACCACTATGATTCATCATTTTGAACAGAGCACATGTCAGTGTTTTTAGAAGACATTTATCTCACACACACCTAGGTGAGGAAGGCCCTCTGTCCCTACGAGAAGCAGAGGAGCAATTACACCCGGGGCACTTACAGTAGGCCCAGTGCCCTCACTGTCACCTCCCCTGTCCCTGCATCCTCACCCTCACACCCTCTGGCAGACACAGGCTCCACTTGGTTCTCACAGGCCTGGCTGGCCTTCACCCCCGCCTTGAAATTCTCAGTCCTTCAGTCAGCATGCACAGGTCACCTCTGCGCTGTCAGGAACCCCCTAGGGAGGTGGAAGGAGGCCTGCCTTCCCCAGAGCACAGTCAAGAAAAGCCCACCAGCCAGCCAGCAGCCTGCGTGGTCTCTCTGCTTAGTTCTCCTTCATGCCCTCCTCAAGCCACTTTAAATAGCGAGCATCTCCTTGGTCCATGGGAATACTGAAGACCTCTGGGATTTCAAAAGGATGAGCCAACCTTTGGGAAGAAAGCAGAGCTCTAATGAGTGACTATGACATGATAAATCCCAACCCACGGGCTCTCTGGAGGCCCCTACAAGCTGCTCCAGCTCACTGCTTAATGCCATGGTCCAGCCTGCCTGAGCCTGTTTCCCATTCAACAGGTGCTGGGTTGGCTCAGTGCCCTTAGCGCAGTGGTCCTCAGCCTTCCCAGGGCTGCAGCCCTCTAGTACAGCTCCTGATGTTGTGGTGACCCCAACCATAACGCTATTTCCTTGCTACTTCATAACTCTATTTTTGCTCCTGTTATGAATCTCAAGCCACAGGTTGAGAACTGCTGCTTTAGAATCTTAGACATATGGGTTCAAATTCTATGTCTGCCCTTATTAGTTTTGTGACTGTGGATAAGTCATTTAATTTCTCTGAAGGGGAATATAAACAGCTTTTTGGCTGGATTGCTGAGGACTAGCTGGGACAGGGTGTCCAGAGCACTTAGCTAGTGACCAGCAAGCAGTGTGCACACTAATGTTCACCTCCATCCACACACATCGCTGTGTCTTCCTGCCCCTTCTCCAAAGCCTATCAATTCCTTCCTACCTACAAAGTCCTCACTGCTCCTGCTGATCAGCCAAAATCCCCTTTCTTGAGCCTTAAGGCCAAACAATCCCTGACCTTCCCCCACGGGGCCCTGACGGCAAGCCTGACTCCGTCACCTTCCTCTGCTGAATTCACCTGACCCTCAGTGCACAATGCCGGTTCTCTCTCGTGTGTCAGATGAGCATGATGATTCTTTGCTTACTTTCTGGTCAATGGAGAGCCACTGGGAAGTTCTCATGAGATAACATGCTTAACTAACCATAGTATTATATAAGTACTGTAGCATTTACAGCAAGTAGGATTGGTTTATTCAGAACCTGAAGACTGTCAGTTTGATAATAATCTTATCTCATGGACACTGAGACCAGAATCTTCTTTTTACAAACAGACATAGAATTCAAAGAATCTGACATCTTAGCAGTAAGATGAACATTGAAACACTTCATAGGTATACTTCATATATTCTAATATGTATAACAACCTGGTAGTTTGATACCCATTTTATAGATAGACAGATGAGGCAAAAATGTGCTAATACAAGCACTATGGTACAACTATCAAGAGGAAGCCAGACTTCAACATTGTTGTTTGTTTGTTTGTTCTTTACTCTTTTGGGGGGCCTGCCACCCAACTCCCAAATAAATCACACACAGAGGCTCATTCTTACTTATGAATGTTTGGCCTTAGCTTAGCTTGTTTCTTGCCAGCTTTCCTTAACTTATTCTGTTTACTTTTGCCTCTAGGCTTTTCTCGTTCTCTTACTTCTGTAAATCTTACTCTTACCCTGTGGCTTGCTGTATAGCTGGGTGGCTGGCCCCTGGAGTCCTCCTCCTTCTCTGGCCACTTCTTCTTTTCTCCCAGATTTCTCCTATTTATCCTCTCTGCCTGCCAGCCCCACCTATTTCTCTCTCCTGCCTCACTATTGGCCGTTCAGCTCTTCATTAGACGGTCAGTTGTTTCGGACAGGCACAGTAACACAGCTTCATACAGTTAAATGAATGCAACATAAACAAAAGTAACACACCTTAAAATAATATTCTACAACACTTCAACATAAGAAGAAGGAGCACTCTGGAGTTCTCTCCTAACCCAGAAGCTGTCCCTCACAGGTTACAGTTTTGGTTCAACTAAGGTGACTCATTCTCTCACCTCTGCTGATGTGGTAACAAAGGGGCCATCTCTGTAGTTAGAACTGAGACTCAGCTACAGCCGTATGGCCACAAAATCCTAGTTTCCTTGAGATGTGAAGGAAATGACTTTTATCATGCAGAGCAAGGGCTTGTAGTCAGGCTGCACATTACAGTCAACCTGGGATGCTACTTAAGAACAACATACTTCACCTACAATCTGCCCTGCCTGCAAGATGTGCTGGAGTAATGGTGGTGCAGAACTTGCTGGAGTGGCCACCCATGACTGGTCCAACTTGAGACCCGTGCCATGAGAGGGAGTCCACACCAGACACTGCCTGGATGGCCAGGACCCAGAGGCAGGACAGCCCAGAGAGCCAGGATAGAACTAAACAAGAATGGCAAAAAAAAAAAAGTCAGTGAAATGATTCCTGATGGTATTCTGCTCTACTCATAGATCAGTGCCTAGCCCAGTCATCATCAGAGGCTTCCTCCAGCAGCTGATGGGAGCAGATGCAGAGACCCTCAGCCAAACGTTAGGTGGAGTTCTGGGAACCCCACAAAAGAGGGGGAGGAAGGATTGTAGGAGCCAGAGGGGTTGAGGATACCACAAGAAAACCTACAGAAGCAACTAAGCAGGGCTTATAGGGGCTCACAGAGATGGAAGCGGCAAACTTGGACCCTGTGTGGGTCTGAGATAGGTCCTCTGCATATACATTATGGTTGTATAACTTGGTGTTCTTGTGGGACTCCTAACATTGGGAGAGTGGGTGTCTCTGACTCTTTTGCCTGCACTTGAGACCCTTTTTCCTCCTACTGGGTTGCCTCATCCAGCCTTGATATGAGGGTTTGTCTAGTCTTCTTGCAATTTGTTATGCCATGTTTGGTTGATATCCCTGAGAGGCCTGCTCTTTTTTTGAAGGGAAATGGAGGAGAAGTGGATCTGGGGGAGAGGGGAAGTTGGGGCGGGAAGGACTAGGAAGTGGAAGGAGAGGAAATGTGGTTGGGATGTAAAGTATGACAGAAGAATAAAATAATGATGATGATGATGATGATGATGCATTTGATCCCCACACAGACAAACCAAGTTGGAATCCATGAGGTAGTACTTATGTTGGACATTTGAAAAAATATCTCCAAGTGTTCTAACACATGGCCAGCACCGAGGCCACTGGTTAGACCAGCTTCAAGTGGTAATGTGGACAAGAATCACTAGGTATGATTATTGGAATGCAGTTCCATTTGGTAGGTCTGAAGTGACATAAGATCCCATCTCCAATACTGGAAGTAGAAGGGGACAACTCCCTTCTTGCCATTGAGAGGATTATTTGTAAGCAAAAATTCTAAATTTTGAATCCTTGAACTTATCAGTGTAAACTCAAAACCTTCCCTAGCAGTTATCTTATGAAGTCACAATTTGCAAAATGTGAATAATGCCAATTTCTCTTTAACTTCTTGGTTTTGGAAAAATATGACTACTTTTCATAAAAATATGGTGTTTGTGTTATTAATATATAATAGCTTTATTGTTAAGTAAGCTAAAAATGGTTTTCAAAATCTTTAGCAATTATGACTGAAAAGATTAACTTTCATGGACTTCATCAAAGTCTTAGAGATCTCAGAGGTAAAGAGATCTCTCTTTGTGAACCACTGAGACTCAAAGTGTGAGCTTTGGGACTGCATTACTGGGAACAAGCTAGAAATTAACCCATGATGCTTTTGTGAGTCTGAATAATATTTTTAAATTATGAAAAGACCCTGAGACCGATGTTTGAATCCACCAGTGTAAACCATCTCACTGTACTCTCTGTTGTCCAGGTGGAGAACTTGAGAGAAAGAAGAACAAGGAGTCTCATGGGAGGCAGAGGCTAACCCCCAGCGCTCCCACTTCTCAGGTTCATTCTCTCAGCGCCCAGAGCATCCTGGCCTGGTCCTGAGGGATGAATGAGAAGCCTTACCTCATGTAGGTGGACAGCCTGGAGACCTTGGAAGTCTTTGTCTTTATTAGCTGTGACAGGAGTAAAATTAATCAGCAATTTGGGACCCGAACCCCAGCTCAACCCTCCATTCATTTGGAATTTAGCATTCCTCCCAGGTCACCAGACCAGGTCACTCACTTGCTAAGGAACCTCAGACATCTTAGGTGGGGCAAGGGCCTCTCAATCAGTTGATTGGTGCTAATTTTTTTCCTCTGTGGGGATTGAACTTAAGGCCTCCTGAATGTAAGAAGTCATGACTGAGCTATACCCCAGCCTCGTTGCTAATTTCTAATTCGAATCTGGAAAATGGCCCTGATGTCACTATTGTCCTGTTAAAACTTCCTCTGCCCCAACCTCACTCACCAACAAGATCTCAGTGGATTCTTCTATTTCTCCCTTCCAAAAGTACCTAGAGAAGAGATCAAAATCAAGTTGTCACAGTCACAAGAGGAGTCCGGCAAATTGTCAAACCTGCCCAAGGAGTATGGACTCTGCATCAGCTCCTGCCTCCAGGTTCCTGCCTTGTTTGAGTTCCTGTCCTGACTTCCTTTGACAGTGATATGGAAGTGTAAGACAGATAAACCTTTTCTTCCCCAATTTGTTTTTTGGTCATGGTGTTTCATTGCAGCAATAGAAACCCTGACTAAGACACCCATAAAAGAAGTCTAGAGTGGTCAAGGCCCCACAGATCAATTGTACAGCCACTCTAACAAATGCATTTAGCACCCACCAGTGCGTTCCTGAAGGGTAGTGCTTGAAGACGGCTTCCTAAGTTAGGATTTCACACGAGGTCTCCTTGCTTTTTTTTCCTTCCCTTTCTTCTTCCCTCCACTAGCCCTCCCTCCATCCCTTCTCGTCTCCTCCCTTTTTGTTATGCTGGAGAGCAAACCCAAGGCCTTATGCATGTTAGGCAAGCACTCTATCACTGAGCTACATTCATAAGCCTCTGGAGAACATTCTAAAGATTCAGAAACTTAGGCCTCAGTCTCAGAGAGACTAATTCAACAGGCTCAGAGATCAAAAGTAAAGGCAAGTTAAGGAGCCATGCTCAAGACAACATGAGCAGTTGAGCAAATAGCATGACTTTTCCCTCCTTTCTCTATATACCACATTTTTTTTTGCTTTCCTTAGGTGACATAAATTGATAATAAACATAATCTCTGAATGCAAGTCACCTGTGAAGTGTTGATTAGATGCCATTGAAACATTGTCTGACAGCTCACCATTTGTTCCATGCTCTCTCCATCATCCAGGACCTAACCTTAACACTCCCAACTCCCTTCCACTGGCCTTGGCAAAACTCACAGTGAAGATGTCTTAGGCAAGATGTTCACAGAAGCTGCCAACTTCTTATCCAGTATGGCCCTAGAGCAAAGAGAGTGGGTGACTACTGGAGCATGTCCAAGGTTTTAAGAGAAGGGATGGGAATTCCTGAGAATATCTAAGTAACCAATCATTTAGGATGCCCCTCCCCTGCTCTGCTTTATGTATGCCCCAAGAATTCTTTTTTCTTTCTTTCTTTCTTTCTTTCTTTCTTTCTTTCTTTCTTTCTTTCTTTCTTTCTTT
>CABHPR010092509.1:20159-33014 GCA_902168415.1 Peromyscus melanophrys
TTTCTTTCTTTCTTTCTTTCTTTCTTTCTTTCTTTCTTTCTTTCTTTTTTTGTTTGTTTTTTCCAGACAGAGTTTCTCTGTGTAGTTTTGGTGCCTGTCCTGAATCTCGCTCTGTAAACCAGGCTGGCCTCAAATTCACAGAGATCCACCTGGCTCTGCCTCCCGAGTGCTGGGATTAAAGGCATGCACCACCACTGCCCCGCTGAGAATTCTTATGTTGGAAACCTAACCCTGAAAGTTTTATGTTAATGAAGTTGTAGGTGAGGCTCTTGGCAAGTAATTAATGAAGTAAAATGTGGGCATTGGCGCTGGCACAGTCTTCACTTAGGTACAGGGACTATATACTGTTACCAAGACCCAAAACTGTAGCACTAGCAGCACAATGTGCTTAAATTGAACCCAGCAAAGCTGTGGAGGGTTTAAATTGTCCCCATGTAGACTTTCACAGTTCTTTTTTTTTTTTAAATACTTTTTTTTTTAAAGATTTATTTATTATGTATACAGTGTTCTGCCTGCATGTATCCCTGCAGGCCAGAAGAGGGCACCAGATCTCATTACAGATGGTTGTGAGCCACCATGTTGGTGCTGGGAATTGAACTCAGGACCTCTGGAAGAGCAGTCAGTGCTCTTAACCACTGAGCCATCTCTCCAGCCCTTTCACAGTTCTTTTGAGGCCTCAAACAAGCCACCTATCTCTGTGGGTCTCATATTCCTTTTCTGCCCCATCAATTACTTAACTTCTCTAGCATAGTGAAAGACCAGCCCTGGGATCATTCCGAGAAAGATCAGTCCTGGATCACTCTGAGCAGGATCATCCAATGGGTTCCTCATCCCACCCCAAGCAGAAAGTATGGAGTTAATCAGTGGACAGAAAGGGTTGCCAAAAGCAAGAGAAGGGCTACAACGTGGCCCTTAGGGAGTACCTGCTAGCTTCCCACGCATTTCGGGGCATCACTTAGCCCCTGCACTGTACCTGGCAACATCTCTGGCAATTTGCTCATTGGGACAATTGACAAAAACGATGGAGTAAGTGCCAGAGACATCGCTCCGAGTGAGGGAGGAGTGGAACCAGAGGCTAACGGTCCTGAGCATAGGATACGTCAGAACAGCTGTCAGGATCTATACAGCAGAAAAGAAAAGCAGGTCAGTGACTCCCGGCTCCACCAGCTGGAATCATTTTGTCATCCCCATCCACAGAGCAATTCCTGAGCTCTGTATTTTGCTTTACTGCTTAGATTGTTCGTGCCCAGGGTCTGGGAAGCTAGCCCAGTCGGTAAATGGCTTGCCAAGTGGGCTTGAGGACCTAAGTTAGATTCCCACAAGCTACAGAACAAACCTGGATTTGGTGGTCCATAACCTGAGAACTGAAGATGCAGAGACTGGCAGATCCCTGGAGCTCACGGGACAGCCAGCAAACTCAGCAAGTTCTAGGCCAATGGCAGACTCTATCGCACCCCCTCCCCCCCAAAAAAAAACAAGGTTGAGAGCACTGAATGCTCTTTCAGAGGACTTGGGTTCAGTTCCCAACACCCACACGGTGGCTCACAACCCAAGTTCCAGGGGATCTGACATCCCCTTCTGGCTTCTTGCACATATGTGGTGCGAGCAAAACACCCATACACATTAAATAAAAAAATTAACAAGATGACTAGATCCCAGAGAACGACACCAAGGTTGACCTCTGACACCCATACACACACACTTACCCACACATACACAAAGTGCTCATGCCTAGATATTTTCCTCTGCATTTTGTAGCTAAGGGGAAAAAATGGAGGATCACAAATCAATAGGGCAAAGAACTTTCTCAAAACCATAGCTTTAAATATTGCAGCCAGGATTTGGACTCAAGTCTGGATGATTTCAAATTCATTTTTATTACATGAAACTGTTACTGCAGGTAATTGTAGCTGTCCCTCCCAGAAGAGCTAACATCCTGTGAAGATTATTTTGAATGGTAAGCATTTACCTCCCCTAATGTTTCAGTGAATAATTTCACTTGCATTCATTTATCTGTACCAGGTGTTGTGCGTCGCTTAATGCAAACACACCAGTTTTAAAATTATGCAACACACTGGGATTCTCCTTGGGGCGGAGCACAGCAGGCTTTGCTGAGAAGATGCTCTCTGTATTGGTTACTTGGCTTCCACGTGGTGTGTGTGGCTGGGGAAGCAGAGCAAGAGGCAGTGCTGTGGCTGGGGTAGTTATCTTGCCAAGAGGCAGAGACCAGGCAGAGGCTGGCCAGGCGCTAAACCATAAGGCCCATTCCCAGCAGCCAACTTCCTCTGGTTAACAGCCTTTACCTGAAAGTTTCACAGTGTCCAAAGTCACATCATCAGCTGGGAAATGTGTTCAAACACATGAGCCTACCGAGGACATTTCATATCCAACCCAGCATAGTCTATATCTGCTCCCATAGGTTCATGGCCATCTCACAATGCAAGTATGCAGTGGGTAGCCGGTCCAGCTTTGACCTGGAAGTGCTGCCCCCATTGAGGCTTCAGTAACTGTCACGCCTACAAGGCGGAGCCGAGAGAGGACCCCTGAAGACCTGAGATCCAGATGCGCCGGCTCTCTTGGTTCCTGGATCCTGGACGCTGGAGGTAGACCGAGCAGAGTTCTCCAGAGAACACCACTGGACTGCGCCACGCCTTTCCCAGACCCTGTTACCTATTCCTTCACTTGTAAGTTACCCCACAAAATAAACCTCCCTTTTAACTACATGGAGTTGCCTTAATATTTAAACCAATACAAATATATTCAATCTATCTTGAAAAGTCCTCATAGTCTTACAGTTCTACAGAAGTTCAAAGTCGGGAGACTCAAGGCTGTCTCCTGTCTGTGAGCCCCTATAATTAAAAAATGCATACAGTACCCTAGTGTGAGCATTCTCTTCCCAAAGGGAAGAACAGGGGCTCAGCATGGAAAACTGAGCCAAAGCATGACCAAAACCCAGCAGGGCAGACACAGATCCTGCAGGGAAGAGTTCAGTACTGCAGTGGGCTTGGTTAGCCCCGCCCCTCCAGCTCTGTCGCAAGTGGTGTGTGTGGTCTGGTCAGCTCCACTAGTGCCTACAACTCCAAATCATTTCAGATTCCTCCCACAAACCAGTTAGTTCCAGAGGCATAAGAAACGATAGATCAGGCTTATCACCCCGACAGCCCTGATTCAGCACCAATTTTCTTTATTAGTTATTCTTGACATTGTTTTGACCAGATACCTGACAAAAAGCAAAGTAAGAGAGGCGAAATGTATGTGGCCTTAGTCTAAGGGAGTCGAGTCAGGCTGGCGAGCTGGCTCACTGGGTAATGCGCTTGCTATGCAAGCGTGAAGACTGAGTTTGGATCCCAGCACCCAGGCGAAAATCCAGCACACGCTTGTAACCTCAGTGCTAGGAGGCAGACAAGAGACTCCCAGGGGCTCACCGGACAGCAGTCCAGCCAGACAATTAGTTCCAGGTTCAGTGAGAGACCCTACCTCAAAAGGGTAAAGGAGAGAGCAACAGTGGGAGACGCTCAACACTGACTTGCACAGATGTGTGTGCAGCTGCACAGACACATGGACACACGCACATATATAAACCCTTAAAAATCAGAACGTTTAAAACAAACAAAGTAGTAGTCCACCATGGTGAGGGCAGTGTGTGGAAGCTGGCTGTTCACATTTTGCCATACCTGGAAGCAGGGCCTGGAGAGGCCAAATTGTAAGCATCAAGGCCCACCTCCAATGACCTACTTTCTCTGTCCCTTCAAACCGTACCACTAGCTGGGCACCAAGTATTTAAACACATGAGCCCATGGCAAACATTCAAACCATAACACCATTTGAATCAGATCTGAAATAGTAAGTCAGGTTATTGATGGGGGCACCACGGTACTGAGCCAACTCAGGGGTATAGAGTGCCTTGTTTACATGGGTCTGTCTCCCCGTGTGGTTGGGGAGAAGATCAGGAGGCAACCAAGCCAGCTAGGATTACAAAGAAAGGGGTCCAGCTGGGGAGTGTGGGTCTGGATTCAGGTCGCAGCTATGTTGGTGGTTTTAAGTAGGACAGTGACAATATGGTCAATCAGAGTAGAAGAATGAACAGGCAAGGAATGGAGACTGGTCAGGGAGCAGCTTAGTTAGAAAATCATTTTACTGGCTCAGAAAAAAGACTTCAAGATCCTGAGCCATGTGTCAGCAACCATGGGAGAAAACATCCGAGTTACTGTTGTTAAGTAATAAGTTATCTTAATGACAAGACATCTGAGTAGGAAGGACCTTCCTTCCATTCCAGCGTCAGTACAGAATCATTAAAAGGACAGTACAGCCTAGGAGTCAGGCTGTGAGCCAGCCAGCGTGAGCAATGGCTGCCCGTCCCGTCTCCCAGCCCAGAGTCATGCTTTCTTCTAGTGAACCTCTGTCCTCCTCCATCTGACTGTTGAAACAACGGACCCAAGAAACTAGAATTCTCCTCTCCTCAGGATGCTCATGCTAGGAGAAGAAAAAGGCTGTACTTGACACCAACCAGAGAGGGAATTTGTCTCCCAGAAGTAGATTTCACATACTGCTGACAGTCTGCTGGACCACCCTGTTGGAGACCAGCTCCCAGACGATGATCTACATGTGCAGATCCCTGGCTCTTTAAATCTCACTTCACAAGGAGGATGGACATGGTAGGGTCAGTGGGTCTCTTCACCCTCTTCCCAATGTGGATCAATATTTTCTTCTGCTTTTCACTATTTGACTGTTTGAATTGACATGTCAATGGCAGCTGGGGCACAGGTTGTGACCCCCGAGTTCCCTGCCCTGAGACTTGAGCACAACTGTAAACAAAAGGAACACTTATCCAGGGGAGGTTGACCCACAGAAAAGGAATCAAGACACTGACGGCTGATGGTACCGGAAAGGAAGGAGGCGCCCTGTCTGTTCCTCAGCTGGAACAGCTAAGGAAGCTCTGGGGATATTTCAGCCAGCAGGTGTGGTGAGGACACCAGGCTGAAATACAAACTCACACTGAATGCCCTGGAAGCATGAGATGAGCTCACAGCCAAAATACTAAGAGGCAAGAGACCATGCAGTGTTACCTAAGGCAGCCCCCAGCTCAAAGTAACCAGAGGCACAGGGTACAAACTCAAGCCGGAGTGGTTTCTGTCCTCCAGGGGACTTAGCAGTGTCTGGGGACAGCTTTGACTCACGACAGGGAAGCGGATGCCAATGCCATCTAACAGGGGGGATCGGAACCGCCTCACACTGAAATACACTGTAGCTGCTGTCGCCTCGGCCGTTGGACAGGAACTCTTCATTCCTATTTATTTCTCTCTTTTCAGCACCTTAGCACTCTAGGCAGTGAAAATTATTTGTGGACATTAAGTACATAAGCACAAAAAGATCAGTGTGGACCCAATAATGGATGGCAAGTTAGAAAATGGCTTGCATGAATGTAAAATTGATGGATAGAAAGACTCATATTCCCTGACAGAAACACTCACTACATTGAAGGCAGCTATGGTCACCACTGTCAATGCCATACCACTCACTCACTTTAATGGGAAAACTCTGACTAGTGTGTGCTGGTGTGTACATGTGCATACATGTGCAGAACACTGTGCTTGTGAAGGCCAGAGGGTGTCTCCCTCAGTTGCTTTCCACCTTTTAAAAAATTACTCTTTTGAAATTAAAATACAATTATATCATTCCCTTTTCCCTTTCCTCCCTCCAATCCCTCCCATTTCTCCTCCTTTTCTTTGTTATTATTGCACACATATATGAACACAGCATATATATATATATATATATATATATATATATATATATATATACACACACACACACACATACAATCTGTTCAATCTATCTAGTGTTACATATGGATGGATGGATGACAGATAGATAGATAGATAGATAGATAGATAGATAGATAGATAGATAGATAATTTCAGGGCTGACCACTTGGTAATGGATAATTGGGGCTCTTCTCTGGGGAAGACTACTTCTCCTGCTCTCAGAATTCCTTAGCTGCCTGCAGTTCTTTGTCTGGGGTCCATTTTGTTTTTGAGACAGGGTCTCTCACTGAACCTACAGCTCATTGATTCAGCTAGGCTGGCTAGTCAGTGAGCTCCAGGGGTCTTCCTGTCCCCACCACCCCTCATGCTGAGGTCACAGATGTGTGCTGCTGGAGATCGGAATGAGGTTCACAGCAACCTCCTTACTGACTAAGGCATCTCCCCAAACTCAAGTTTTAAAGAAATATCTTCACATTATAAAGTTTTAATACTTTATATCTATTGTATCTTTACTATACATCTTTTCTACTTTCACACTTATATAAAATATTTTATGTATTCATTCAGTTATTTCTTTTTTTTCACTTTGTAATCAGTATATTAGGAGACAGTCATACATTTCAATTAACTGCTTAAATTCTGATTTAAGCATGTGAACATGTGACTTTAAAACATACAACAAAGCTATTCATAATTTGCTATATACTACCAACATTAAATTGCAGTTACGTTGAAGCCTAAGTCAAATAGCAAGCCTGTAAAAGACCCAAGGAACGCCTTTCCTGGATTATACATGCAAATCCCTTCTTCACATACAAGGTCTCTTCACTTTAATTTGTAAATTACTTGGGCTTTGGAAGTCACTACCCAAGGGCTTATCATGGTTGAAAAGGGAAGAGAGGTGACCATGTCTTCTAACTGTGTGTATGTATATATGTATATATGCTTTTAAAAGATGGCACAGCAGAAGGGACTGCAATCTAGAAGAGCAAGCCCTTAAGCAGTAGCTCACGATACACTTCTTTAGGAATGTATCATTTCTATCACTAACAACAGGCGAAATTATGTATTATGCCACCTTCTAGTAATGGCTGAGGCAATTCAATGCAAAGGTATCACAATTAGTCCACTTCATACAACTAGACAGACCAACATGTCACTACTAATTGTTTTCTTTTTCTGATTACCATTAAATACAGAATTTTAATTCCACAGCTTAACAATTAAGGGTCATTCATTCAGTTATTTCTTATTTGATCCAGCCATTCTCACTTTTTATTCTTTTCTTTCCTTTTCTTTTTTTTCCTTTTCTTTTTCTTTTTTTGAGACAGAGTCTTGTTTTGTTTTGGTTTGGTTTTGGTTTTTCGAGACAGGGTTTCTCTGTGTAGCTTTGCGCCTTTCCTGGAACTCACTTGGTAGCCCAGGCTGGCCTCGAACTCACAGAGATCCGCCTGGCTCTGCCTCCCGAGTGCTGGGATTAAAGGCGTGCGCCACCACCGCCCGGCTAGACAGAGTCTTGCTATGTATCCTTGGATGGCCTAAACTCATTATGTAGTCCAGGTAAGCCTCAAACTTGCAGGGATCCCCCTGCCTCAGTCTCCTGAGTGTTAGGATTACAAAAGCACACCACCACGCCAGTCTTCTTTCTTGGTGTCCAGGAGTATCTATGTGGCCTTGAAGAGGTTAGTGGGCTTCACAAGCCTGTGATGAGGCAGAGGAAGACTCACCTAACCCAGTGGATTAAACTTCTAAGGAATTTGTAAATACCTTGACATCAACACTACATTCAGTTTATATGTTTTCCTGGCTACAAATCCGGAACTTAAACAAAACAAAAACCCTCAAAGAGATTTACAGCAGTTTTCGAAAATGAGGAAATGAAGTCCAGAGAAGGGGAGTAATCACTCCAAATGAGTACACAGCATGGTGTGGAACCCGGGCTCAGGACTCTCCCACAGCCCTGTCCGCCTACCTTTGCAACTACTCTGCTGTCACATCTTGCATTAACTTTCTAAGGCATTTCGGAGCCGAGAAAACAGCAGGAAAACATGACGGTAAGACGGCAATAACCAAAGACCCTATCAAAGGGCTTAGGAGAGAATGTGCCAGAAAACACTCCTTCCCTCACAGTAACACAACCCCACTTACCCCCACAAGGCAGACATGAAAGGATGCTGGTAACCCTGAAATGCTGGGCAGCTTCCAGGACGTTAAGGACTTCAAAGGATCTCAACTCTTCTACAAGCCTGCCCACAGCTCAAAACCCCAAGAGCAGCTACGAGAAATACCTTCCTTCATTTCTTCTCCCTCAGCCCCAGGGAGAGGCTTCAGGCAGGAGGACAGTGTTAAAAACTGGGGCACTCACCAGGAGGCATGTAAGGACGAATAGCCTGAGGTAGCCTGGTGGAGAGCACCGTGATTCCGGCCTGTCCATGGTGTTGCTGGGGATTTTGCCCCAGGCAGTAACTGGACTACAGTCCTAGGTAGGGTGTTGGCTGATAGGTGGAACGGACGGACGGCCTTAACTGCAGCCTCCTCCACCCCCCACACACCTTTTTCCAGGGTAACGTCCAGCTCCGCCCCTCCCAGCTAGGCTGGCCAGGAGGCAGCCCGGGAAGGAAAGCGTTGGTTTTTTTCCCCACTGGTCTCACCTCTTCTTTGAGCTTACTTTCCAGAGCTACTACTATCTGGCAAAAATGCTACTCTTTTTTTCTCTTCAAGTAAACAATAAAATCATAGATATACAGATAAAAAGACAAACTTTCCTTAAGAAACAAAACCGTCAGAAACCACAGCACACAAAAGCTGCAACAGATAGATAAAACCTTCTGTCAACAGGCCAAAGTCACCCACAAAGATAAACAAAAGCAGCACACATGGGACTAACTGCTTCTCTGCCCCATGTCCCGCCCTCTCTTCCTCCCTCCCTCCTCACCTGTACCCTTAACTTTTCCTCCCTACTTCTCTCTCCAGTGAACGGTGCTAGCCACCAAACCTGATGAACTGAGTTCAATCCCAGAACCCACGTGATGGAAAGAGAGTAAGTTGCCCTCTGCTCTCCACACATTCGTGTGACACACTCACACCCACCCACACCCACACACACACACACACACACTAGTCAAATAATAATTTAAAAAATACACTGGTAAATTTTATTGTATTTCATACAATGTAACAAACTCTCAAACAAAAATGAGGGAATACAGAAAACAAACCAGAAATTGTTTCAAACTGAGCAGAGAAACACATTAACCAAACCTGGTCCATGAGACCAGTTCACAGCCTCCAGAGGTTGTATGACCTGTTTATCTACTGTTAAAGCCCTGGTTTCCTGGCAAAAGAAATAACTAAAATGAGTTCAACTGTTAGCTGCACACTCACCAAATTACTTAACCTGAGATGAGGGGGATAAGGAAAGGCTCTTGCTCCCTTCATAGATATAAAGACCAAAAGATTAATATTGAATAATTTACAAAACAACTAACCATGATACAAATTCAAAAGCAGTTATTCTTTTCAACTACCTGTTTCTACTTGTAGCTGAAAAACTTAGTTATCTGTACAAAATATATAGTTAGAAAAAAATAAGTCTGAAGGTCCCTAAAACAAATCTTTGTAAGCGTACTAAAGTAAATCAGAACTATGCTATAGTCCTCCATACCTATTACATTAATGAAAACGGGCATTGGTAACGACCATTTACCTCAGTTCATTTCCCTGAGATGTTATTGCTCAGCACCTGTTCAACGACTAGAGGTTATGGGTGTGTGGCTGGGAACTCTGAGAAGGATGGCGGGGTGCTAGTGATGCCGAAAGATGGATGGCAGCGGAGAAACCACCATTTGGAAACAGCAACCTCTGGGTGCCTCTGCTCTCTTCATAGTCAGTTCTCAGGTGAGATCCCCAAAGTCCAATTGTGCATGTATGGCTCTGGCAGTATCTTGAGACAGAAATTCTCAGTCTGCATGCCACTGCCTGGGATTACAAGCTTCCAGAAGTCTTTTATTCCCGTCAGCTCTCCCACCTTTCCTCTTCATGAAATTCTGACAGTCTCCACTCTGGGCCAGTGCAGACTTCCCCTCAGACTTGGATCCTGCATCCCTCTCCACTACCTACTTCATTTGTTTCCATTTTCTTTGTTTTGGAAGTTCTCGTCTGCCTCTTTATAGGTTATTTGGAAAACCACTGCAATCTTTTTATTATATTTATTTTTTTGGTGTATGTAGGGTGTGTCTTCCACCACCCGGTGTGGCATCCATATGACAACCTGTGGGAGTCAGCACTCTCCTTCCATCATGAGGAACGGAACTCAGACCTGTAGTTAGTTGTTTTTTATTCTTTATTCTTTTGCTCTTTTGGGGGCCCACCACCCAGCTCCCAAATAAATATCACAGAGACTTACTCTTTCTTATAAATGCCTGGCCTTAGCTTGGCTTGTTGCTAGCCAGCTTTTCCTAAATTACCCCATTTATCTTTTGCCTCTGGCTTTTTCCTTTTCTTACTTCAGTAATCTTACTTTCTTCACTCTGTGACTAGCTGTGTGCCTGGGTGGCTGATCCCTGCAGACCTCCTCCTTATACTCCTCCTTGATCTTTTTTCTCTTTTTCTCCTTCTATTTATTCTCTCTGCCTGCCAGCCCCACCTATCCTTTCTCCTGCTTTGCTATTGGCCATTCAGCTCTTTATTAGACCATCAGACGTTTCAGGCAGGCACAGTAACCCAGCTTCACAGAGTTAAACAAATGCAACAGAAAAGAATGCAACACGGCTTCGCATCATTAAACTAATGTCCCACAGCATAAACAGCTGTAACACCTCTTAAAACAGTATCTACAACACAGATCAGTTTGACAGCAAGTGCCTTTACCATTGAGCCATCTTATAGGCACAGGATCCATGTCAATTGCAGCCAGGGAGGATTGAGGCCTGGCATACACAGCATTCAGTTTCCTTAGCGTTATCTTTAATCTCTGCTTGTAGGGACTGGTCTTCTTGTCTACAGGTAAAGGCTCTTGATTCTATATTTTCACTTTTCTTAATATTAGTTTTTTGTTTGTTTGTTTGTTTGTTTGTTTTTGTTTTTGTTTTTGTTTTTTTGGGGGGGTTTTTTGAGACAGGTTTTCTCTGTGTAGTCCTGGCTGTCCTGGAACTCACTTGGTAGCCCAGGCTGGCCTCGAACTCACAGAGATCCGCCTACCTCTGCCTCCCGAGTGCTGGGATTAAAGGCATGCGCCACCACCGCCCGGCTTAATATTAATTTTAACCCATCAACTTTACAGAATTTTTTTTTTTAAAGCTCATCAGCTCCAGTGAAATGTGAAACCATTCACAACATACTCCTAAAGTTTCTACCAAGCTTTAAGAATGGCTGGCTATGTGTCATTTTTTACTTCTTTTACAACCACTAAAAGTAATGTAAGGCCAGTGTTTGTTTGTTGTTGTATTTTTTTATTTGTTTGGTTTGGTTTTTTTGTTTTGTTTTGTTTTGAAGATAGGGTTTCTCTTTGTAATCCTGGCTGTCCTGGAACTCACTCTGTAGACCAGGCTGGCCTTGAACTCACAGAGATCCACCTGTCTCTGCCTCCTGAGTGCTGGATTAAAGGTGTGCGCCACCACCACTGCCCAGCAGCCGCTGTGCTCCTTAAGTGAGGTGGTGGTGGGTTTTTGTTTTTTCTGTCAATGCAATGAGCAAAGTGGTCTGATGTAGCAGGGTCCTTGCTGTTGTTCCCTTTGGGGGCGGGGCCAAGTAGGCGCAGAGTCAAACCACACAGACTCTGGAGAATGTCCAAACAACAAGCTCAGTTTATTCAGGAAGAGGCAAGCCTTATATACCCTCCACCCCACCTTTGGGGGAGGTCTGATGAATATGCATCTGCTGGTGTGACATGGCTGCCTCCCATTGGTCCAGGTCATCTCCAGATCATGTTTCAGCTGCTGTTGCTAAGACCATCAGGCAGACCCAGGCTGGCTCTCAGAAAGTATCTTTTTTACTTGTTTGAGCCCGCTGTCTGGCCCTCAAGCCCGTTAGGGATGAGTCATTCCACAGTCTAATGTCTTCTTGGTATAATAATTCCTGGAGGCTTCAAAAATACTGATTCAAGGGCTACAGAAAACAAGCCTCTGGGAAGAAGTGGGGAGAAAAGCCATAGTATCAACATTAGAGTAAGCAAAGGATGAGTTTGAATGACTGGGACTTTTGTCCACAATTACCAGCACCTTTAATTCAAGATTTTTCTCAGCCAATTAGCTTCTAGGCTTCAAGACTACAATAATCATTAAGTAATCCAAAACGAAGGCAAAGGTTATTGATACTTCCAGGTGAGCATGGCATAAAACAGGAAAATGGTGGTTTATCTTTCTCAAGTCGGATTAGGGTCTTTGTAAAGCCACAGGATTTTAGTTTTGTCACCTGAGTCCCTGGCATGCACACACACAGAGGGGTATCCCATCCTTAATCTTTCCTAAGCTTGCTGGATTTTTGTCTCTTTCCTTAAAAGTACAGGAAGCTGTGCTTTCCAAAACAGACTCATCTCCTTGGTGTTGAGGACCTGACGAAGTCCACAACTCTGACCAGACTTTCCCACTGCTTGAAATAGTTGGCTGTTATCTCAGTGAGGGTTTCTATTGCTTCAACAAAATGCCATGACCAAAGGGCAAGTTGGGGAGAAAAGGGTTTATCTGGTTTATACTTTCATATTGCTGTTTATTATTGAAGGAAGTCAGGACAAGAACTCAAACAGGGCAGGAACCTGGAGCCAGGAGCTGATGCAGAAGCCATGGAGCGGGGCTGCTTACTGGCTTGTTCCCCACGGCTTGCTCATTCTGCTTTCTTATAGAACCCAGGACCACAATGGGCTGGGCCCTCCCTCATCAATCACTAATTAAGAAAATGTCCTACATCTGAGTATTACATAGGCATTTTCTCAATTGAGGTCCTCCCCTTTTCAGATGACTCTAACTTGTGTCAAGTTGACATTAAACTAGCCAGGACAACTAGTTCAGCACATTCACACGCACAAATAAATGTTTTAAAATACCTATCGCATCTAAATATGTTCAATCCCATGGATCCAGAAAGCCTGAGAAAT
>CABHPR010092511.1:1215-11336 GCA_902168415.1 Peromyscus melanophrys
GTGTGTGTGTGAGTGTACATGCCGTTGAATGTACATGGATATCCGAGGATAAATTTTAGACACTATATGATGTGAGAGAGTCAGTCATACAGCTTCTAAGACCCTGTGTGTGGATTAAGTAATTCTGGCCCTATTTGAAAAAAATGTAATTATTCACACCAATCAGTGATTCGTTATCTAGCAGTTTCAATTGTCCTCTTCTTTGCCTTGTTTCATGATTCTAGGGGCAAATTCTAAAAAATATCTTAAAAAAAATTTTTTTTCCTTGAACATAATGCTAGGCCTTACCTACAGAGGGCACCAGAGGAACATAGCAAGAGACCATTTCTCTGCCTTCCAGCCTCCTTGTTTCTAGGGCACAGGGTCAAACAGTAGCTTTGTAGGTAGTTTCCCTAGCACCCCAGTGGGGACTTTTCAAGTGTCTTCCTCGGGCATGCTAATGTGGAACTTCCTAACAAGTCCTGTGTTGTCTGATTTTCTTTTCTTGTCACTCTCCACATGAACTGACTTAGAAATGTGGCCATTTACAGGGCAATAGTCACTTCCTCTATGAAGACCTAATCTCAGCTGGTGGATAGGTGGTTACGACCAAAACCCATCCTATACATGTATGAAATCTCTCCAAGAATGAATGAAAGTATAGTTTTAAGGAACACCATCAGATTCCTTTGCTCATATCCGGTGTTTCTCAACCTTCCCGAGGCTGCCACCCTTTAATACAGTTCCTCGTGTTGTGCTGACCCCCAACTATAAAATTACTTTGTTGCTACTTCATAACTGTCATTTTGCTACTGTGTTTAATCATAATGAAAATACCTGATATGCAGTATATCTGATATCCAAACTCCAAAGGGGTTGTGACCCACAGGTTGAGAACCACTGCTGTAATCAGTTTGAGTAGCATATGAAAATGATGCTTTCTTTTCTCTCTTGCCACAGACATGCTAATGAAACAAATATTTGAATGATAACGAATAGAATAAGATGAACATGATACTTAAATACAATCTGTTGAAACTGTATCATGCAAAACATGTAACTCCTCAAATGTGGAAACCTAAACAAATAAAATGCTACTCATCAAAGGTGTCAAACCATCAAACCAATGGAGAGAAATAAAAACACTGGAAACATCTTTGTTAGTTCTTAGAGAAACTGCTGTTTTTGTCTAGAGTTCTAGTCTGGAGACAATTTTTAGACTAGACTAGACTAGACTAGGTTTGAAATCATATTTGTGTGTTGTTCTCCTGTTTTGTACCTCAGCTGCTGAAGATATTTTGTATTCTGTACACGGTTGTTTTGTGTAACAAGCATAATCCTACTCAGCCCCAAAGCCTCACATACTTGCTTCAGTTTCTGCGAGAAATTTTGCTAGTGTTATAGACATTACCTTCATTGACACTGATGGTTGAAGGGGCCAAACAAACATGGCTATGTGCCAATAAAACTTTATTTGTAAAACAAGCTACAGGCTACTTATCGTCTATGGCTTCAGCTTCATCATTCTTGTTCTAGAGCTCAGTAGACATGCAATAAATATTTACTTAAAATGTAAAAAAAAGGATTATTTTTGCGTTTTTTCTCTTTCTCATAATATACGCTATCAAGATATAAATGTGTAACAAATAGAAGACTAGGCATAATGGATGACTTAGAAGTCTCTGTAGGGTAACTACACTGTGGATATCAGCAGCCACCTTGCCCATATGGATAGACACTGAAGTCCTGGGGCACAGGATAAACTCCATGCTTGATTAAAAGCAACCCAAAGGTGAGGGTTCCTTCGGAGGTGCTGCGGTCCACAGTCTTCTGTTTTTCATTTTCACGAGCGGCTCAGAGCTGTCCTTAATCCATCATGGGCCTCTTGAGTGTGTGCTCTGGGTCCACTGTCATCATGAAAAACTACCTCATGAACTTAGTGGAGGAGTCAGGACTGAGTCCGAACTATTTACATAGGTCCTGGAGAAAATGTCATCCAACGGGGAAGACACAATCCAGGAGGCATTTCAAGCATTTATTTTGACATAGAAATATTATCAGAGGTACCCATTTTTATTAAGGTGTCTGTTACTTCTATAAATCCGGTTAGGCAACTGTCATTAGTGAACTATTAATGAACTCCCAGTCACTCAGTTTGAGGATGCTCATGCCATCATGTTACTTAGATCTGCCCCTGCACCTTGAGCCCACCCTGCTAATGCATTTCAGCCCTCTTGGAATTGCTGCCTCCTGTTCTTCATGATTCTAATTGGTTTTCCTTTCTCAGACAGATTAATCTTCCTGGGGCACGAATCTAATCATGTCAATATTTTTCTCAGAAACCCCAAATGATTCCCTTTTGCTTCAGAGTGAGTCTAATCTCAGCCAGGTACCTCAGTGCAGGCTCCATTTATATCCATATTTCTCTACCTTTCCCAAACATACCTATTTCTTTCATGGAGATTTGCCAACTCAGATCCAGGGCATCAGTTAATTGAATTTAAGATAATGAATAACTTTTTAGTGTGGATGTATAGGGAATTGTCATACTAAAACTCTCATGACTTGTGTGGAGTTCATATTTAATTGGGGACCCTGTGTTTTTATTGGTAATTTCATCAACTAAACTTTAACACTCACTGTGTTTACTAGGTTCAAATAATATTTGTTCCTATCTATACATCATGATTTTCAGCTTTTATGACTTTGCTAGAATTCCCTCCTAGTCTCTTAAATGCCTTAAATTAAGTATGGAGGGCAGTCCCTTTCCTGAACTAATACCATGCAGAAAAAAAATCACCTTGATGTGATGTATGAAGCAGGTAGGATCATCAATGTGCTTATGAGTGGCCTAGCTCTATGATCTGGTCATAGATCTTGCTCTACAGTCTTCCTTTTCCTTTCCTACATGAGGAAGATAATAGCACCAAATTTGGGTGATTATTGCAAGATTAAGTTTTGAACTTTATCAGAGCTTTCTAACAACACGTAGGTCATGAAAGAGTTCAACAAATGACAGTGTTCTTTCCCCTTTCCCCTTATAGTAGTCCCTGTTGTGCTTGAGAACCCACAAAGCCTTGAAGTGTACCTGTGAATTTGAAGGCAATATGTGCTCACACTCATGCAGAATATGAAACAGAAAGTCAACCTCATAGAAGCTGAAGGTAGAGATGGTATTGTTTTATCTTTGGTCACCAGACTCTGGGGATAGTAAAGTTGTGTCCGTGATGGATGGAGAAAGTTTGAACTGAGTTACAGTTTAATATGAGAAATAAGTTTGTATGTGTGCTATCATTTAATAGGGTAAGTATAAATAGTGATTGCACATTTCATATCTTAGAAAATCTAGGTATTGGCTGTTTCTACCATAAAGAAATAATGGATGTTTGAGGAAATATGTTCAACTTGATTGAAAAATTACACTGTGTGTATATATGTGTGTGTTTGCATGTATAGTATCAAAGCACCAGCTAGTACCTTAGTAATGTGTAAAATCTTTAGGTTTTGTGAATAATCTAAAGTTTGAATTAAAGAAGAAATTTATAACGTAGTTCAAAATAAAATTACTTGAGGCAGTCATTTCAAGCCTTGTAACTGTAACCATAATCAGACTTCAGACATACAACTCTGTGGTAGTATGTGGTCATTGATATTTATCTAGGTCATGGTAATTTTAGACAGTCATCACAACACAGAGAAGTATGGTTAACCCTGTAGCAAAGGACTTCATGGAACCCTAGGGACTGTATTCTGGCTTGCTAATTTGTATGTTCCTTATTCTTTTCTAGAAAGGTCGTCTTTTGACAGACGATGTTTTAGGATCCATCATTTCTCTCCATTGATTTTTTTCTGCAGAGTAGAGCTACGTTTTTTTGTGTGTTTGTTTGTTTTTTTAGTAAAGTGCTAATAAACAAAACAAATAATCAAATATTGATCTCTTCTGTAGCTTTCAAGTGGTGTTGTAGTTGTATGTCTAGCCAACTTCCTCCTTGGAGCCAAGGCTACTCCATGAGAGTGTGTTCATGGCTTCTCTTCTGGGAAGAGGACTTGGCAAGACATGCTGGGACAAACAGATATATCCTTTCAGGTATGGGCATTGTCAGTCTCTGGTGGTTTCTTCAACTGTAAGTCACTGTCTGGTTCCTATTGGTATTTATATACCTTACTGGGTGCAGCAGAGGGATGTTTTACTATTCAAGGTGATTCTGAAGGGCAGCCAATGAGTCTGAACTTTGAGAAATTGCAAACTAACCTTGTATCTTAGTTTTTGCCTTCCAGATTCAGTCTCTTATAATAATACAGTGATAATAACTCCATTTATTATTATTATTATTATTATAGTTTGGAGCTATTGATTTGTATAACCATATACTTTCTAATTAAAACAACTGGGTCAAAATAGGAACTGGGAAGCACCTGCCAGGAGAGGTGCATAGAGTAGCAAGAATCACCTGTAAGCAGTGTGGATTTTGGAGCAAGCTGCATGAATGGCCCTTCAGGAAAATGAAGAAAACAGAAAGAAAACAAATTGGAAAAAGGCAGCTGGGTGAGAGGAAGGACTCCTGACAGGCTACATGGCTGAGAAAACATCCAGGAAAAGTGTCTAATAATTTAGTGAGACATAGTTTATGATCTGTGATCTCTCCTTCATTTGTTTATAAAATGTTTGGAATAGTTATAGTACTCTGTAAGCTTTGGGTTTATCTTTACTTTTAGTGTGCAGGATGAATAATTTGGGTAGTAAGATGGGTGACTGTATGGACCGTATAAACCAATGGAACTCATATTTGGTTCTCACATAGGTTATTGCTTCAGTTTGCATCAAAGAATAATTTTATTGCTTCTTTTTATACAACTGAAATAATGGAGAAAGCCTAAGGCAAGAGATTGAAAGATATGGTTTAATGTAAAAGGCATCCTTCCTCTTTGTTGTGTATTAGATGATCTTACTAATAGACTAATCTGAGAAAATCGTTCGCAGGTTTTTATAGGGTCTGAATGTTATGACAAGGATGAAAGCAGTTCCCAAACCATAAAAGACTCCAAAGGTAAAAGATGTCATTGTTTAAGCTTACAATTTACACATGAAGTCTTTTGGTTCTTTCATTTTGTACAATGTCTACCGCCCGGGTAGCATGGGAAATGCTCAGAAATTGCTGAGAAAAAAATGAATGAATGCTTGGGGTCACCTATCTCCTCCCTATGTACCACTCTTAAGAAATTCATTGACAAAAGAGTGCCAGCTGTGCTTGTTTGCTGTGGGATATCGGACAGATAATATAAGCAGGAGTGATTTAAGTAAGGGTCACATTGAAGAATTCAAATGGGACTCAACAGTGAGAATGGTCACAGAGGACGTTGAATATCATCCCCTCTGCAGAGTTTAAAGAGATTGGATTCTCTTCTCTTCGGAGCAATTGGAGCCTAATCTTGATGAACTTGAAGATCTCTCAGCATCTTTTCTATCCCTTTAATCATGGGATTAAAATGAACCTGAAATCTTTAGTGCCTGGGGAAGCAGTTGATGTTCTCTGTGTGAGTTTAGATAACACTGAGTCAGGAACCAGTATGCAGCTTGGCTGCTTCTCAGTTGGCTACTTTTAAGTATATTTACAGTGGGTGTTGCTGATATACAATTTTTTTTAAAAAAAATCTTAAAACATGTTGTGGACCTTTTTGCTTCCAATGAATCTTGCTGATGGCATACATTCTCTTACTCAGGATTCTTTGGTGTGAGTCATAATGATAAAGTGTGACTTAGAGTCCTATGATTCACTTCAAGATGCTCTTATTATTTACAGAACAACGCAGATGAATCACTTCGGGTATTTCAAAGGTCTTACATAAATATACAAATAATACATCCCAGTTTCTGACCATTGCAGCTTTTACAACGATGTTAACATACAAAGAAATTATGGCATCACCATAAATTCCTTTCATGGTCTTCCAAGCCAGGTTGCTATTCCTCTTACAAATGTCTTCAGATGAGGACAAGGCAGTCCCTTCCACTAGTCTGGAACTTTATCCATGCATGGATCATGCATGCACGTAGGGACTCATTTACTTATGAACCTTTAATGGTAGTGCAATGGCCTCACACATGATGGAATGGCTGCTATGAAAAAGACAAAAGATACCGAGTGATGGTGAGGATGTGGAGCAAAAGGAACTTTGCTGTGCTGTTGTTAGGAATGTGAATTAACATTGCTGCCGTGGGAAACTGTTTGGCAGTTCCTTAAACTAGAGAAAGGACTGTCATGTGATCCGGCAATCCCACTACTTGGTGTATATGGAAACAAAGGAAGTCAATATCCTGAAGAGACATCTGTGTTTCCACTTTCATGCTGTGGTAATCACAATTGCCAAGTATGGAATCCACCGATGCTGTATGATATTTGGGAGGTGGAGGACATTGCAACTGTGTCCCTGCAACTTCCTTTCCCATTTCCAGTGCTGTAGTTGGGTCACAAGAAGCATGAAAGGGGGCCAGGAGAGGATTACCTGACAGGTGTTATCTGAATGAACACGGACTTCCCACATGTTCAGTGGGAATAAAGCAAAGTAGTGTTTTATGTATAAGGAGAAAATAAAACCTGCCTTTGTGATTGCACCTTGGGATGCTGGTCAAACAATGGAATGATGTCAGTCAATGCTTAAAACTCCTTAGACTGTAAACAACACACCTCCTCCATGGTAAGTGGGTACAGAGAACAGTGGACTGGATAGAAATGCTTTTTATCTACCTGCCTTCTAGGGGACAGTTCCAGTCAGTAACATTTAATAAGTCTTATGTCTAGTATGCTAACTCTGAGTATTTTCTGTGATCTCTTGGTAACTTACTCCACCTTCTTTAGTATAGCTGGGCTGTGGACAGAACATATATGTACATCTATGGATGAATGGATAAAGAAAGCATTATTCAGACTTTACAAAGAAGAACATTCTTACTTTTATAACAGCACGTATGGAACTACAGGATATTGTACTAAGCAAAGTAAGGCAGCCACAGACAGAACCAATCCATATGGTCTCACATACAGTTGATAAAAATGTTGATTTTGAGCCGGGCGTTGGTGGCGCATGCCTTTAATCCCAGCACTCAGGAGGCAGAGCCAGGCGGATCTCTGTGAGTTCGAGGCCAGCCTGGGCTACCAAGTGAGCTCCAGGAAAGGCGCAAAGCTACACAGAGAAACCCTGTCTCGAAAAACCAAAAAAAAAAAATGTTGATTTTGAAGATGCAGAAAGTAGAACATCTACTAAAAGGTGGGCTGGGGTGGAGGTTGGGGGGACACTGGTCACAGACCATAACATCTAGCTAGCTAGAAAAAATAACTCCAAGAATTCTACTGTTCAAAATGTGACTGGAGTTAATAACAATATACTACTTTTAAGAAAATCTCTAAGAGAATATATTTTAAGTGTTCTTACCACAAAAATAACTATATGTGGCTCTCTCTCTATATAAGTATGTATGTGTGCATGTATATATATATATATATATATATATGTTAGTATATACTAACTGATTTGATTCGGTTGTTATACAACATAAACATAATTCCAAAGAATATATTGTTGATGAAAAAATTATACCATTTTTAGTATTCAATTGAAAAAGATTATATGGTGATTTCTGCCTCTGGGATTCAGGACTGGACACTGATGTGTAGTACCTGAAACCACGAGTTTGAATTCTCATTCCTGCAATCTAGCCCTCAGGTTCTTCTCCATATCCTGTCCTGTATTTTCAAAACAGAATGACATCATACCTAAAGACCAGAAGCACCTGTAGCCAGCATCATAGATGAATGGTGCTTTGAAATCAGAAAGGACTTCAGAAGCAAAACCAGACCGATAAATGAAAAGACAGATTATTTGTACCAGTGTGTATAAGGTCAGAATAGCTGAATTATGTTAGGCCTTTTCATATAATAGAAACATTTATAAAGATGGCAGGGTTTGTCTAACTCCAGGAGAAACAAAAAAGGTCAACACTGGGCAGTCTCCACCTGGGTTCCAGGGAAACAGTTGCTAATCATTACTTTAAGCACCATGGCAGGAAGTCTTAGCCTAGAAAGAGATGCAATGTTGTAGATCTAGAAAAGTTCCTAGCAACACCCAGGTCAGCATAAAATAGTGGGAACATTAAGATGGCTAGGGAAAGGAGTGGGGAATTGTCATCTGATTATGAGTACAGTCACCACAAACTCCCAGCAACAGGGATCTCTCTTCATTTTGACTTCAAATGATTTCAAGAGACACACGTGGAAAGAATAAAGAGAATATACCATTATCCACCTTCCCTGCCCCTGCAACCAATAACACATCATTTTTTCCTCTATAGCCACTGTCTGTCAAATCCATTTGTCCAGAATGAGTATGGTAGTTAGCTATATTTTGTCTGCTTTGGATCAGAAACGTTGTCTCTTTTTGACAAGTTGTTCCCCCAGCATGGGATGTAGCTGCATCAGTCTCAAACAATGAAACATACATTGTTGATTCTGGGCATAATTGGTACAATGTCCCTGGTTAATATTCATAGAGTGGGAGGTTGTTTTTTTTTATGTCTCTTTGTTGAGAGCGTGCTCTGCTATGTTTAGACTGCCATACATAGTTCCACAGGACAAAGCTTTTATAAAATATAATAAAATGAATGAGGAAAAAAATAAAATTGTAAATATATATCAAACAAAAATTCAGTTTAAAATATCAGGTTCAATAGACATACGATTATATTATCAAATCGCTGGAAAATTGCTGAGAGCTTGATCCAAAATTTTGGTTCTGAGTGCACTGAAAATTGGCAACAGAAAATTTTCAGTTTTCCATTTGGTATGCATGGATGGAGTGCATTTTCCCCATCCTGCTTACCAAGTCCATGAACATTTATTGCAGTGGGTTATTGTCATGATCTGTGACATGATCAGATTATTAAGTTCCTGATAGCCTAGGTTATAGTTGGTCTGGAAAGTGAATGTATTTCTGAAAGAAGACAGAAATACTCTATTGATATTCTTTTTCCTTTATAAAACAGAGGGAAGGAGAGAGAGAGAGAGGGAGGGAGGGAAACAGGGCAAAAGTATGAACAGAGAGGGAAACGAGAGAAAGCATGTTGGATTGCACACCAGCTAGTGACTATCAGGTACTGGGGGTTGCATTGATTTGTTGGAGTGGCAGCTACCATTGAGATCATTCTTGCTAAGTCTGTAATAATCTACTATAATTCAAGATTCATCTTGCTCGTCTGATAGGTATGTGGTAGGAATGCATTCTCCTAGCTCCTTTAACTGATACTCTGGTCTTCATCTCTACAGCCTTTTCAGGAATGGAGTTCTGATTTTTCTCTTCCTTAGCATGGATTAGAAGTGTCTTATTTCATGGGGCCAATGGGGCCTCTGCCAGCTTGAAATTCATTACAGCTGGACTGGGACATCTCTGTGCTTATCTGTGGGTAATATGAGTGTCTCCTATTGACCCAGTCAAGATAAAGATAAGATATACAGGCTAGTGATATTTAACAGCATGTTAAAACTTCAAAAATCCCTTCGTAGAGACCAAGGCTGTCTTTAAATTTTTTGGAGGGGAGGGGAATTCATGCAGATCTATGCTTTATGCCCGGTTTAATTAGCTACATAGACTGGCTGTAGCTGTGTGATGGGAGAGATGTAGAAGTGTACACTGTAAGTTTTTGACTCTCACATTCCTGGGATGTTCAGCCTCATATTGAGTTTTCCTAGTCAACAAGACCTTTGAAAGTAATAAGGTGAATAAAGGTATCCAATATAAGTTAGAATTGAATCTAAAAAGAAGTGTGAGAATGGCGTGGGGGAAGATGCAGCAAGAAGGCCACAGTGTAGCATGAGTCTTAAAGAGTCTTATTAATAAAATCAAACCTGAGCCAGTTATTGGGGTGAACACTGGAAGGTCAGAGAGACAGAATAAGCCACAGCTATCTCACCTCGCTGGATCCTCAGCTGGTCTTGTTTCCTCAGACTGGATGCCCCGAGCCCTCATCCAGAATGGGTCTCAGCTGAACTGCTGCTAGAAGCCTGAAAGCTTAACCAGCCACATGCTTCTCCAGGCCAAAGGCTTCTCCAGGCCAAAGGCCTCTCCAGGGCAAATGCCTCTAGTTTCTGGTC
>CABHPR010092518.1:0-11832 GCA_902168415.1 Peromyscus melanophrys
TCACCCTGGATTTAGAGAATTTCTCACACCACACGGAACCTTCTCCATCACAGTTGACTGGCCATACACCACCGTTCACATGCGCTAGAGTGAATTCTCGCATGGACCTCACCTGCATCCTCTCTTGCTCTGTCCACTCGCACCATCTTTCTGCTGTGTCTTAATTATTTTACACCTGTCACGGTTAGTTTGTCTTTTACCGACAGCTCACTAAGTGCAATGAAGAAGCCACTTCCCTCAATATATGAATCTGGACTCCCTCTTTCCCTGTCTCCCTCCATCTCTCTGTCCCTCCCTTCCCCTCTTTCTCCTCTCCTTCCTCTTCCTCTAGAGAACCCAGGGCTCGTTAGGCAAGCGGCTTACCACTGAGCTACAAATCTAGCCCAAATTTTAATTTTTGGATGGTATCTCTCTGTATGGCCAAGATGGGTTTTGGACTTGTGATCTCTGTGCCTCAGCCTCTCAGGCAGCTGGGGTTAATTACAGGCACAGTACCCTGGCCTGTTCTTTTCTCGAAGCCCCTTTTACTTCCGCTGGAGAATGAGGACCATCTCTATCAGGTAGCAGCGAATGCTAGAAAGTTCATCTTAAACAGAACTGTTGGCTCACGTGAGTGGAAAGGCTCCCATTGTAAGCCTATGTGTAGATTTAGGATTCAAAAGTTCCATTTGGATCTGATGTTTTCCTCTCTACTTTTAAATTTTATTTATTTTTACACTATATATTTTTACACTTATTTATGATTTAATATGTGTGAGCAAGCAGGCAGCACGGCAAATGTGTGGTGGTCAATTGACAAATTATGGAAGTCAGGTCTCTCCTTCACCATGTGGGTTCAGAGACAGAGGTCGGGCTGACAGGCTTGGCAGTGAACCCTGCCCCATGGCTCCCCTTCCTCTTTGTTCTGACCTCTCTGTTTGACGCTGTCAGATTTAATGGCAGTAAGAAGGCTGCACTTGCTCCATTCCCTGGGACCCTCTGATTAAAGTCAAGTTTGTATGTCTCATGTCTCAGCTTTCCCAGCAAAGTTTCCCCGGGGCCCACTGAGCCCATGAGGTCTTGCAGCTACTCCTCAGCCGGTCACCAGGCTAGGGGATTTGGGGGTGTTCATTGGCTTGGCTACGTTCGCTCATATGGCCAACCCATCCTGGGATTTCGATAATCCCAAACTGTCACATGTTGCTCGAAAAAGAGAGCTCAGCTGCAGGAGGCAAAGGGTGGATGAAGTGTTCATAGGTTTTCCTCCTAGGCTTGTGGCGCAGATAATGAGGGGAATAAGAGATGATACAGCTACCTAGCAGGAGTGCAGGGAGCTGAGTGGTTAACGGTAGCTCTTTACCAGTGACTCCTGTCTGGTTAACAGCAGCTCTTCACCAGTGACCCCTATCTGGTGGTGCTTTGGGTATTGTCTCTTTCCTATCTAATCTTGGAGATTTTGCTCATATTGCTGTAATCCTCAGTTCAGACTTGCATCCCCGGCCCCTCCCTCTCCCCATGGATTGACTTCCTTGTCTCCAGCTGGCTTTGGATCCTGTTCACTCAAGGGAGCCCACACGGCAGCAAGTCATCTGGATCCTGCCGTCAGACCCCACCCCAGACCCCCTCGTTGCTGCTCTTCAAGGCCCTAGAACGGCTCAGATTCTGTCCATCTTCCATTCTCATTCACTTTCAGATCATTTCAATGACCTCTTTCTTCTGCTGCCTTCAGCCTGAGCCTTGCTGGGAGTCCTGGACCCCCAAGGATGGATGGTGACATTCTCCAGTCCCACTGCCTGGAGTCCTATCTCCACTGCAAGTCTCACGAGCTATGTGGACTTGAGTAACTAATACAGCCCCCCATGTCCTAGCCCCTCGTCTGCAAAACACAGTTTTTTATTTTGAAAAACACTTTTCCTTGATTTTCATCTTCTGTGTATGACTGTTCAGACTGGCTGTCTGTGTACCACATGCACACCTGTGGAGGCCAGTGAAGGTGTGAGGTCCCTTAGAACTAGAGTTACAATTGGTTATAGGCTACCTTGGGTGCTGGGAATCAAACCTGGATCCTCTGGAAGAGTGGTCTTAATCACTCTTACCAGTTCTTAGTACTCATCATCAGAGAGGCTTCCTCCTGCCTAGTGGGAGCAGATGAAGAGCTCACAGCCAAATATTAGGCAGAGAGAGAGCCCAAACTGGAGATTTCTATTGGATCCCTCCCCTGGAGCTTGGGGAACCCGGCAGAAGAGGGGGAGGAAGGACTGTAGGAGCCAGAGGGGTCTAGGGCACCAGGAGAACACAACCCACAGAATCACCTAAGCGGGGTTCACAGGGGCTCACAGAGACTGAATCAACAATCACGGAGCATGCACGGGTCTGTGCTAGGTCCTCTGCATATATGTTATGGTTGTTAGCTTGATGCTCTGGTGGGGCTCCTAACAGTGGGAGTGGGGAATATCTTTTACTCGTTTGCCTGCTTGTGGGACCCTTTTCTTCCTACTGGATTTCCTCACCCAACCCTGATAGGAGGGCTTGTGCCTAGTCCTATTGTAACTTGTTATACCATGTTTGGTTCATATACCTGGGAGGCCTGCTTTTTCCTGAAGGGAATTAGAGGAGGAGTGGATCTGGGGGAAAGGGGAGGTGGGAGGGGGATCTGGAAGGAGTGGAGGGAAGGGAAATTGTAGTCAGGATGTATTGTATGAGAGAATTAAAAAAAAGTCTTCAGTGCTCTTAGCCACGGAGCAACCCCTCACTCTTCCAGTTTTTTTAATTTTTGACGACATTTCAATGGAAACCTCACATCCCTTGATAAAGGATCCTCCTTCTGAACAGTGTGAGGGCCCGAGGTTTGTAAGAGTCACTTGTTGGATGGTCTCTGCTCCTGTCCCATGCCACTGAGCCTTTAGTGTGTGTTTTTCAGATGGCTGTGATTTAGGGAGTGTTGGCCAACGCTGGAGCAATTCTGCTTTCACACCTGTATGGTATCGTATTGCCTGACACCCACTTCTGTAGCACATTTAATCCCTCCGGCTCGGGTGTGTAATTATATACACCTCTTCTCAGCTCTGTCTGCCACAGTCCCCCGCCAGATCATTGTCGGTCTCTTCCTCACCTTCCAGTGACCTCTGAAGGAGTTGTTACCTGGGAGGTAGATTTCTCAGCATTGAGGCAATCGCATTAAGAACAATCATACGAGCCAGTGGGTATGTGTTGAGTTATCTGTGGGGCTGGTCCTCACTGTGAGCGGTTAAGCAACCCCACATGATGTAATGGTTGGAAGTAGAGAGAGGGAATACACCTAGTTGGCATGCTGTGTCCATTATAATACTCATGAGCCATAGATACATGTTGTGATTAAAATTAAAACTAATGACAATTTCCATTTCTTAATCGTCTAACCAAGTGTCAAGTGCCAAGTAGAATGTCTAGCCATGGGCTTCTGTCTTGATGACACAGATGAAGAAAATTCTGTTCAACAGTGCTGCTCTCAAGTGGGGAAATGGGGTGGGAATACTGAGACCTTTGCCAAGGCTGCCAGGGAGAGAGCAGAGCCTTGTCCCCTTCAATACTTTTAACAGGTCTGGGGAAAGTGTCTTCGTGCATGAAGGTGGGGTAGGCACTGTGCACAGCAGGGCACAGTATCTAAAGATCATACAAAAACTAGTGAAGCATCCTTCATGCTATGTGGGGAGGTAGGCTCATCCTTCCCGGAATGCACAATCTCCAGAGAGGAGAGGTAGTGGGGACCCTCCGGAAGACACACCTTGCAGGAAGTGCTTATGGAGATGGTTTCCCCTAACCTAAAGGGGAGGTAATATCACCTGCATGTTATCGATGAGGAAACGGAGTCTCAGACAAGGATGTCCAGCTGGAGGCTCGTTATGGCTCTATATGGCCATAAGTTAGGCAGGAGGGAGTTGAGCCCTGGGACCTGAGCAGGCTGAGCTCATGGTGGCTGCATGCTAACAGGGCTCACACTGGGGCATGAGGCAGCTCTTTGGCTTTCAGAGAGGGCAGAAAGGAGCAGACAGATCTGGACAAGACAGCTCTAACCTTGTGGCTGAATCAGATGGTGTGGGGCCATGAAGATTTGACAGGTGATGTATTCTCTAGACTGCATGTTCCTTTGAGGGTGGGACTGTGCCACAGTGATTACAAGTGTGGATTCTGAGGGTTAAACCGCTCTTCTCTGAATCCCAGTGTCACCCACAGCTGAGGTGACCTGTCTGCAAAGTGACCATGATAATGGCGGTTATTACTGCCTTCATTATCTCTGCAGCCTGGGGTGTACGTACCGTCCTAACACACATACACCTTCAATGAAAAAGATGGGTTCAATTTGTTTAAAGTTCTGGGATTGAACTCAGGGCCTAGCACATGCTAGGCATGTATTCTACCACCGAGCTACATGCTGACTTCTGGAACCTAGGGTGGAGTTGCATCCAGTTATGAGGGCTAGGGACCATCAGGTCAAAGCAAATGCCCCTGTGTGAGGAGAAAGGCTCTACAAAGGCCTGCAGTCGGGCAATGGGTGTGGGAATTTACTCTGGCCCACTAAATCAATAATAATTTTTGTTACCGGAACACCCACGAATCTGTCCATTTTACTATAAAAATGACCTCACCACACCATCACTTTGTGGCCATTGATGTTATGACTCTTAGGGCTAGAGGTCACCAGATATTGTCCTGCATGTGAGAATTACAGGTTCTGCAGACACAGAATTCTCATGGCAATCGGCTTTCTGTTACTATAACAAATGTCTAAGGCAGGTCAACTTAAGATGAGGAAGGGTTGGTTTTGGGTCACAGTTTCAGAGGACTCAGTCTGTGGCGGGTTGACCCTGATGCTTTGGGTGAGGTAGCACACTGTGTTGGGGAGTGTGTGGTAGAGGAAGCCGCTCACCTTGCAGCAGCCTGAAAGCAGGGTAGAAATGAGGCCAGAATTCCACAATCCCCCTTGGGCACACTCCCCCTGATCTAAGACTGTAGCTGGCGTTTTCTCCAGTCCCTCCCGGGCCTGCAGCTGCTCAGACACAAATAATAACACACAGAGGCTTGTATTAATTAAAACTGTATGGCTCAGGCTTCTTGCTAGCTAAATCTTACATCTTAAATTAACCCATTTCTATAAATCTATACCTTGCCACGTGGCTTATGGCTCACTGATATCTTTACATCTTGCTTCTCATCGCAGCTGGCAGCGTCTCCTGACTCAGCCTTCCCTTCCCAGAATTCTCCTCTCTGCTCACCCCACCTATACTATACTTCCTGCCTGGCTACTGGCCAATCAGCATTTTATTTATCAATCAATTCAGAGCAGCACATTCACAGCACACAGAAAGACGTCCCCAGCATAAGATTACTCGCTAAGTTCCACCTTTCAAAGCTCTGACCACCTCCCAGCAGCTCTAAGCTGAGGGCAAAGCCACTAACACCTGCACAATAGCAGTGGTTTAAGACTATCTCATTCACTGAAACAATCAGATACTTTGAGAATAATTCAATTTCTAAATTTGAGCAAAACTTCCAACTTTTAAATCCATAGTGTCCTATGAAATGGAACATGGACATTTCTTCAGGGCTGGCCAGACCTATATTCTGTGTGGCTGGTAATGCTAGGAGGCTGTAGGTAGAGTCAGTTTTATTCTGTGTGCCTATCTCAGAGTTAAATTTAGTGTCAGGCATTGTGATCAAAGTCACCAGGATCAGCATTGCCAACATGTCATTGAATGTTTATGGTGGATGCCATCCCTCACCATGCAGTATCACCTGGACAAATTATTGGCCTTATTAGAACCTAATTCCCAGGATAAACACAGTCTGCTCCCAACAGATCCATTCTATCGATTTTAGTTTTTAAGTCACACAGGCTGATGTGTTTCTAGGACACTGGCTTCTCAAGAAGGAAAGCTTGTGGGCTTGAGAGACTGCTCAGCCACTAAAGGCAAGGCTCACAACAGAAACGTCAAGGAGTGAGGATTCTTGCCGTGGGTCCTGAAGTTGAAAAGTTGAAATGAGAGCTAAAAACAAAGCAGCTAAATCCTACCTTCTGTTGTGTGTGTGTGTGTGAAAGCTGGACATGTTCTTTAGTGACAGAAACACACCTGTACCAGGACTCAGGCTTGTCTTCAACCTGAGCTGCCTTCACATGGTTCTGTTACCTGTGTGGCTTCATGAGGAAGCCCAGGCATTTTTAACTCACGGTCCCCTGCAGGGACCACAAAAGCAGCAATTCCCCAGTACTGATCCTGAGATGTGTGTGTGTGTGCTGGTCCTGCAGTCATAGCCCACCTTATCAGCATGCTCTGTGTTGCCTGGAGGAGCCTTATCATTGGGTTTCTGAATATCAGCCATCTGTCATGATGAATGACGGTTCATTCATCATGGGCTCCAGTTCACATGATTAGAATTGGCTTTAGGCCTTCGATAGAACCTTTTGGTATTTCCTTTTGAAAAGAAAGGTTTATTTTTAGCTTTGTCTCTTGTGTGTGGGAGTCCTGGGAGGACAGAAATGGGTACCGAATACCCTGGAGCTGAAGTTAAGGTGGTTGTGACCTGCCTGATGTGGGCACCGGGAACTGAACTTGGGTCATTTGGAAGGGTAGCACGTGGTCTTAACCACTGAGCAATCTCTCCAGCCCCTTCGTACGTCCTCTTGACGGCTCTGATCTCCTTCCTGGGCACCTGTAGTAACTTGGCTTCCAGCTAGTTTGCATTCAGGTGGGCCATAGCTTATCCCCTACTCATGAAACGCACATGGTGCTGATGTGTGGCATTTGAAGAGCAAATTTAAGTACCAGTGCGCCCTCTGTCCTCCACAGTGTGACACTGTTCTCAGGAAGAAATGTGTAGAATATCCCTGTCGATGGGATGACTTGAGAGAGATGTGGAAACTAGACAGGATTGCCCAGTTAGAGAACACAGAGAGATGAGGTTAGGTAGAGGAGAGACAAAATGGAAAGGGGGGGGGGGGAGACTGGAGGGGCCTGGAAACCACACACCTCAGTATCTGTGGTGGGGGGCGGGGCTGGAAGGGCCTGGAACCACACACCCCAGTATCTGTGGCAGGGGGAGGGGGGACTGGAAGGGCCTGGAACCACACACCTCAGTATCTCTGTGTATGTGTGGCGGGGGTGGGGGGGTGGGGGGGCTAGAAGGGCCTGGAACCACATACCCCAGAATCTGTGGGGTAGGGGCTGGAAGGGCCTGGAACCACATACCCCAGAATCTGTGGGGTGGGGCCTAGAAGGGCCTGGAACCACATACCCCAGAATCTGTGGGGTGGAGGCTGGAAGGGCCCGGAACCATGCACCCCAGAATTTGGGGGGGGGGGCTGGAAGGGCCTGGAACCACGTACCCTAGGCTGGATTCCCATCTCATCCCAGTATCTGTGCCTTGGATACACGGCTATGCTTTCCCAGGGATGAGGCCTGCTCTTCCTATAGGAAGCTGTGAATTCCAGTATGGAAGCATTGCTTTATACAGTGAACAATGCTAAAACCAACCAAACCCCTCGACTGCCTTTTGTAACAGTAGAAGGGTGACCGTGAGCTTTGTCCTGACCTAGTCCATCTCCTCCAGCACCCGTTAGCTGTGGTGAATAGCACTGCATAGGAGATGCTGTGAGCAGGCAGAAGACAGGGAGAGGAACAGTGTGCTCACTGTGTGTGTCAGCATGTCCTCATTCTCCTGGGCTGAGAAGTTTCCTGATCCATGGAACTTTCCATGCTAACAACTGAAAAGTTCTAGGTAAGTCGGGAGACTGTGTGTGGGTGTGTGTGCATGTAGCCTGGTGCCCTAGGAAATCTCGGCAGTGAACGTTAAGATGAGCTGAAGTTGACTAAGCCTGGATGGAGAGGGAGGGATGGAAAAGAGAACCATCGACATCTGCCGTGTTTTAAAGCAAAACCGGTGAGCTCTCCAAATAACTCAGATGTATCCCAGACCACTGCTTGTGTTTGCTTACTGCATTAAAGTGAGTGATTTATTACCCACCTGAGGCTGTAAGAGAGGCCTAGGGATACAGTTCAGCAGAGCACTTACCTAGCATTCAGTATGCCCTGGTTAGAGCGCCATTATCCAGAAATAAACAAAAACTGAGGTGCTAACGGGGTACAGGGCCCCAGAAATTCAAGACTTTCCTTATGGTTTGGAAACCATGTTGACTGTTTTCTCCCCCTCAGTGTTCACCTTCAGTGACTTGGGGGAAAGACAATGGGGCATAAGTAGGGGAAAGGTCATCTCTTGTCATCTATGAAGTGATGGCTGACACTCCATCTTCCTCCACTGATCTCTGCCATGCTTGTCTGTTGGGAGTGACGGAGTGCAGGCCTCTTGCCTGGATCCACTCTGTCCTCCCGAAGCAGAGGGTGGGCGGTGGGCTGACTCTGCTTCCTGCTCCCACCCTCTCTCTTTCTCTTCAAAGTGTGATCATTGAAGGCTGTCCCTGAGGCTTGGGCAGGATTGGGGAGAACTAAGGGAGGCATTTGAAGAGTGAGGGCTAATTATTGATAGTCGCATCCTAAGGAAAGCCCCCAGAAGTTAAAGTCACCCTGTACTGCTGCTCCCGACGTCAAGGCCTCTCTGAACACGGATCACACTCTTTCTATGCTGTTCTCCAGGCCAGTTTTCATCAGGCCTGCCCCAGCCTCAGCATCCACCCCTCCATTCCAAGCACCTAAGTTCCTAAGCCTAAATTACCAAGACAAGCACTGGAACATAACCTGCAGGGGCAGCCTAAGGAAACCCCTGGGCTTTGTGTGTTTAGCACAACCAGGGGAAGCTGGGATGAGGCTGAGTGGCTTGAGCTCCATGGTGGGAAGTTCATGATGGTCCTGGGTACCCAAGTGAGACGATGCTAGAGAACCATGTTGTGTAACTCAAGCCATTTTGAGTAACTTGAAACAATGAAATAATGATGCCTGAGCTCGATGCTAGCAGTTTCCTAATTAATGTGAGTAAGAGCTTCACCAGCTGTTCATCTTTCTGTCTGCTGTCTCTAAACACAGAATGTGCGTCCAACCAGCCACTGCCAGTCCTCAAAATGTCAATCCTCAGTGCCAGGTGCCCTCTCGATGGAGATCCTGCTCACTTCCTTTGACTTGGTTTTAAACCTTGGCCCCTCCAGCTTACTGGGAATAAGAAATGTGCCTGGTCCCAAGTTTAACCATGATACAGGGGGACGTTCTGGCAAGACCAACAGCATGAGCCCCAGTATACTCTGGAGCCATTTCCCCCTCTTCCTCCTTCCCTTTTTGAGAAAGGAAGGCGACTGGTTGTGTCTTTCCTGACTTAGAGCTAATCTCACCTTTATTACACTGTAATCTGATTTTATTTTATTTTTGAGACAGTGTCTCACTGTGTAGTCCTGGCTAGCCTGGAACTCACTAAGTAGACCAGGCTGGCTTCACAGAGATCTGCCTGCCTCTGTCTCCCAAGTGCTGGATTGAAGGTGTGTACTGCCACCCCAGCTCTGAGATCTGGATTAAAGGCAAACGCCACCACCTTAGCTCTGAGATCTAATTTTAAAGAATTCCAATACTGCTGCTATTAAACATTTGGTTAGTTGTTTGGGCCTATGATCTGCTGGTTTTAATTTAATGTAATTCATGAACCTATTGAAATCATCACTTATGGGGCTCTAAGTTTAATTAATAAAATGGTTCCTCTCAGTCACAAACAACAACAACTACACTAATCTTCAGAGAAATGGGCCTGTAAAGCCTTTAGCTAGAAGATGATTTTAACCTACCAATGACTGACCAAACCTCTTTACAGCTACTGCAGAGGCAGGCTCGGGTTAACCCACCGCTGAGAGCTCCCTTCACAGGGCAAGTGAATTTTCAACAATAGGGAAAGGGTGGTGTGGGGAGTTGGTTTCTGTTTCCTGCTCTTTGAGACTCCTCACCACTTGAATTTGAAGGCAGAAGAGAGAGTTCAGCTCACTCCCTTGGGAGCTATTGAAGTCTTTACCCCAAAGGAAACCTGATCTTTGTCTAAGTGGCCCTCAGGTGTGGGCTGAGGGCTGCTCTGCCTATTCAGAGGAAGGCTCCCTAATGCCTCCTGGAGCCGTGCCTGGGTGACCTCTGAAATAAAAGCACAGCCGGGGAAAGATAAGGCTTCATGCATGATCTACAAGATGGTTTCTGGTGATCTTCAAGATATCCATGTCTAGAGCGCCCGAGGGCCAGAGAGGCAGGGACTGGCTATCAGGTGGGAGGACCACCCAGCGTTCCAGGGACATTGAAGATGGACTCTTGACATTTTTTTGTTCCTCTCGCTCCTCCCCCCTCCCCCCAGTTAGCCTTTTCACTTTTCTGATTTCTGGAAGAACAGGCTTCTGTTTTTGAAACTATCACAGTGGAGCAAACTGGGCAGTGGATGGCTGCTACAGAGACAGGCTGGATTTGTTAGTTTTCCACAACGGAGTCAAGAATCTGGCAGAAACAGCTTAGTGGGAAAGCCTTACTTGAGTGTACGGTTTCAGAGGTTCCCATCATGGCTGCTTGGCTCTGTGTTTCCAGGCAGATTGTGAGGGAGTCTCACAGACTTGGGAGTGTGCGAGGGGGTAAAGTGGCTCATTCCTGGATGGTCAGGAAGCAGAAAGAGGGGATATAGGTAGGGACCAGAGCCAAATAATCCCCAACGATATGCCCTGAGGGACCGGCTCCCTCCACATAGGCCTCATCTCCAACTTCCTGTTTCAGCCCTCTGAAGATACCATCTCAAGGGATCAAGACATTCATTATGTTAGAATCCTCAGAGTTTAATCATCTCTGGAATGTGTGTGATCAGTATTGGACCTGCAGGGGCGGCGAGCACTTCAGCTCATGTCCACTCTGGGAATTCCAACTGTCGTCCGTATTTACCATTGATGAGTTTCATAAGAGATATAATCACGACTCTAATGCAGGTATAAAACAAGTGACAAATACTTCCTCTAACTTATTAATTAAAATGGAACCAGGTAAAAGAGAATAAGGTAAGGGTCTGTATCCCAAGAATCTGACGTGTGCAACCATATGTGTCCCGGATGGGTATGAGTGTAGCCTAACACAAAATGACAAACTTATTTAAAACATTACAAGATTTATTTTATTTTATTTTTTTAGGGGTGGTAACTCAGTGGTGTGGTCCTCAGGCATAACTTTAACCAATGACAACATTGTGCTGTTCTGTTGGAAGGCTGGACATGCCTGGTACATGAATGTGACTGGGCTGTTCCTCTGTCTTCTTTGGCATGGCTTCTACATTTCCGAGAAAATGGTTTGACCATTCATTTTGAGAGTGTGCGGGGAAATGATAAATGTGCTTGGGATGCATTGCCTTTAGGGGCTCCTGTTGCTGCGTCTCAACCCTGCAGTGTTACATCATGATTTTAACAAAGTCCTCATCAAGCCTTTGAAAGATCTGCCTTACATCAAACTTTCAAGTCTCAGGAAATTCTGGTCTCACCTTTGATCTTCTGAGACGCTGTGGAGGCAAGCTTTACATGGCCAGGTGGGTGAGGCTTGCTGAGCAGATATCTCTTTGAGATAGGGGTCTAATGATGCACAGGCTTTGCCCTCATCCTGTGATCTTCCTGCCTCAGCCTTCCAGTGTGGTGGTATTGTGTTCCCCAAAATATTGTGTGCACTAATAAACTTATCTGGGGTCAGAGAACAGGACAGCCACAATATTAAACATGAGGATAGGCAGTGGTAGCACACGTCTTTAATCCTAGCAGTCCAGAGGCAGAAATCCATGTGTTCAAGGATACAGCCAAGCATGGTGACTCATGCCTTTAATCCCAGGGAGTGATGGCAAAAACAGAAAGATATATAAGGCGTGGAGACCAGAAACTAGAAGCAT
>CABHPR010092518.1:11932-31315 GCA_902168415.1 Peromyscus melanophrys
CTGGGGTCAGCGAACAGGACAGCCACAATATTAAACATGAGGATAGGCAGTGGTAGCACACGTCTTTAATCCTAGCAGTCCAGAGGCAGAAATCCATGTGTTCAAGGATACAGCCAAGCATGGTGACTCATGCCTTTAATCCCAGGGAGTGATGGCAAAAACAGAAAGATATATAAGGCGTGGAGACCAGAAACTAGAAGCATTTGGCTGGTTAAGCATTTGGCTGGTTAAGCTTTCAGGCTTTGGAGCACAGTTCAACTGAGAGCCATTTGGATATGAGGACACAGAGGCTTCCAGTCTGAGGAAACAAGACCAGCCGAGAAGTTGGCCAGGTGAGGTTAGCTGTGGTTTGTTCTGTCTCTCTAATCTTCCAGTGTTTGCCCCAATACCTGGCTCAGGTTTGATTTTATTAATAAGACTCTTTAAGATTCATGCTACATTCCAGCTGCTGGAGTTAAGGATGAGCTACAAAGACTGACACAATCCTGCCTACTACAGTCTTGCGATACAGTTGTCCTTGGAGCCCCCCTTTGTAGTTAGCGAGTTTTCTTGTGCTAGGGCAAGGCAAGAACTGTTCTCTGTGTGGAGTTGCTCACTATACTCTCCGGGTCAAAAGGGCATATTTTGAGGTAGCATAGTTTGGTCTTCTACCGTTGTGTTGTGGGGTGATGGATCAACACCCCCTTTGAGGGGAAATGAGCTCACATTTGTTGGCGCTTCTGTTTCCTTCATTGATCTTCGGGATCCTGAGTTGATTCCATTTCTCAAGATGGAGAAACCCTCCTTGTACGTCCAGACCTGAAAAACAAGCAAACCCCAAATCCTCGGTCAAAATCTGCTTAGTTCCTGTGCTGTTGTTGTCTCTCTGTCCCTGTCACATTTGAGGAAACTCTCTGGGAAGAGGAGGGGAGTTGGCCCTTTATGAGCCCCTTCCTTAAGCTGGCCCAGGGGACTGGCAAAGTCAGTTCAAAAGAAGATCAAACTTCAAAACCACTAATGGTTTTTCTTAATTGCCACAAGGAATCCAAAAAAATCCAGAGTCCAAAAAAATCTCTCCAGATTCCTTGGCCAAAGCAGAAGAAACAACTTTAAATTGTCTTGCTTTTAGACCCTCCTAAATTGCAGTCTTTATCCCGGGCCTATCCCCTGTCCCTGCCCCTTCCTGGCCCTATCTCACCCTCCGGTTTCTTCCTCATCCCATCGGCACTCCAGAATCCCTGTAAGCTCAGTTGTCTCTTAAAATTAAGCTTCCTGAAGAACAGACCAAATGCCTTTCTGTGGACTGCAAACTCTGGCCTGTGAGCTCAAAGTCATTGTCAAATCTCTCCAAAGCCCAGACGGGATAGGGAGAAATTTGCAGAAGGACTTAGGTAGTTTTATCAGTGTGTGATACAGGATTTACCCATCTGCATTAGCAGGTTTGTGTGTCTGTGGGAACCTCGGAGCAGCCACAGATACTCTTGAGGATGATTTAAAGGACCCTTGACACCATGGGAAACATGGTGTTTTAGCAGGGGCTTTAGCAAGGCAGTAAATGCTGAAAAAGATCTTTGCATCTTTATCCTCCAAAGAGTTGCCTGTAAATATAGAGCAGACTAATCCAGGTGCAAAACAGAGTCCCTGCAGGACTTCAGACTGGCTGGTTCCAGACAGCATTCAGGAGGTCCTGAAGCTGACAGGCCAGCTCTCTTCCTGCATTTTACAAATATGCACTCCAGGCCAAAAGCTGGCATTGGCCATGGTGGCACAGAGCCATACAGGAAACCACCCATTGACAGCAGTACAGGAAATGACACACGGACAGACTGAGCACCTTGCTGGGCACTTTGAAAACAGTTTAGGACTAAAAACCAAGGCAGAGTCTGGAAGAGATGTGAGGTCTTATGGGGACAACAGTGAACTACCAAACATCAGGACACTCCTACTTCTGTCAACTCTGAAGAAGGGACTCTGTCGCTAAGGGCGATGGAAAGGAATGGCTCTGGCCTGCCTCCGCAGAAAAGAAAATAAAGGGAAAAAATGAAGTGATGTGTCAATGTCATCTCAGAGAGACGTCTAAAGGTGAAGGGAGTTTCCCCGGTTGATTTGCTTTAAATAAGTACTTCTACCAGTTGGGTTTTCAAAAAGATTGACACGTGCCACTCAAAACATTCCACGCTGGCATAAGGGTCATTTTGAGTTGAGACAATTGAGAAACAGCACATGAAGGAAATTTTGCCCTTCCAAGTGTTGCCTAAAAACAAGCACAGATGTCCTGTAAAAGTGACACAGGTTTCCATTTGTTAGTGTGTTTCCTTCCCCTCCACCAGAAAGAGAATGGGCTTCTTTGTTTGTTTGTTTGTTTATTTTTGTTTTTTGAGGCAAAGTTTCTCTGTGTAACAGCTCTGGCTGTCCTGGAACTCACAGAGATCCACCTCTGCCTGCTACATGCTGGGATTAAAGGCATGGGCCACCACCGCTGGTGACAACGGACTTCTTATCTGCATAACGTGACCTATCATGTACCATGCACATCCCACAATTGATTGTCCCCAGAGTCCCACTTCCATTTTGCACACAGTTTAGTTGCTCTTTTCAACAATACTGTGCAGGGCTGGAGGGATGGTTCACTGAGCAAACTGTTTGCTGCTCAAACACAAGAACCTGAGTTCAGATCCCCAGCCTCACATAAAAGTCAGGAGCAGCAGTTTGTACCTGTACCACAAATGCTGGTATGCAGACAGTAGCCTTGTGAGGCCTCACCTGGCTACACAATCTAGCCAAAGCAGCAAGTTCAGCTATGGTGAGAGATCCTGCTTCAAAAAATAAAGTGGAGAATAAAAAGGAACACACTTCATGTTAATCTTTGGTCTCACAAGTTGCAAGCATGGGCATAAGCCCTATATATGTGTATGTGTGCATACAAAATGCACATACACACACACATTAGAAAAAAGTATGATATGCAAAGCATAGGAAGATCATGAGTTTGAGACCAGTCTTGGATAGCAAGTTCCAGGCCAGTGTGAATTACAGGGTGAGATCCTATCTTAAGAAAACAAAACACAAAGGGTTTTTATCATCTCCCTCACTTATGTTCTTCTGTGGGTATTATCTCATATCTATAAATGCCTCCCCATGCACGTACAAATTAAAATATTTGCATCAAATACAATTATATAACATTTTCTTTTGAACTGTCTTTTGCCTGAATAATTCACAAGCTTCAGTTACTGAACATTAGAGACTCCAGAAAAAGCTCTTTTTCCTCCCCTATGCCACTGTACTTCTCATCCAAGAGGATCATGAGTCAGAAATGTGGAGGTGAAGAACAGAACTCGTTAGACGTAACATGGGCTCTTGAGGAGGACCCTGTACTGTCTTAAAGGACTGTCATACTTAAATCCATGAAAACACACTTTTAAAACCCGGGAGGAAAACAAAGAAATCAGAAAATCGGGTAGCGACTGTATACCCAGTTCTATAGATTCTTCAGACAGGGGTGGGATCTGTTCACTTGATATAAACTGTGTGCACTTGGATCTTGATTGAGAAGAGAACAGTAAACTACAGTCCTTCATTTAGATTTGTCTGTGTGGCAGTGTTCTCAAGTGTGACCTCCAGAGTTACAAAAGCTGGATAAAATACCCGAGCAGAGGGTCAGCTGTAGGAGTTGGACCATCTAACACAGGTCAGAACCCTGCTGCTATCTTGGATGGAAATACGGCTGCACTCTTGATATGCAGTTGTCTAGGCATCGCTAGAGATCCAGATTGATAATACCCTCACAGTAATGGCTGTTCTTCAGGCTAAAGAATAGCCCAAGGGGGTTGAGCAGAAACCACCTATCCTTATATTTGGCTCACTATTGTGAAATTATTAAGGCCACTCCATGTAGTTAAAAGGGAGATTTATTTAGTGGCGTAACTTATAAATGAAGGGATAGGTAGGTTGCAGGGTCTGGGAAAGACGCAGCACAGTCTGGCGGTGTTCTCTGGAGAACTCTGCTCAGTCTAACTCCAGCGTCCAGGGTCCAGGAATCATGGCGCATCGGGATCTCGGGTCTTCAAGGCCCTCTCTTGGCCCCGCCTTGTAGGCGTGACAGTTACCGAAGCCTCAGTGGGGGTTGGAACTTCCAGATCAAGGTTGGAATGGCTACCCACTACAACCCATGTTAGCCTGATTGCATAGTGGTGGGAAAAATGCCTGAGAAAAACAAAGGGAAAATCATTTTATTTTGGTCCATGTTTTGAGCCCGTGGTTATTTAGCTCCACTGGCCTCTGGTGAGGCAGAATATCAAAGCAGAACAGCGTGGCCAAGGAAGGCTGCTCAGCTTATGGTGGCCAGGAAACAGGAGAGGAAGAATCTCAACCTTTATGGGAAATGTCCCCATGAGCCACCTCCAACCAGGCCCCACTTTTTAGTTCCCGCTATCTTCCAATGACACCATAAAACTAGGAATGCAGAAATGGACCCACCCATTGAGTAGGTCAGAACCCTATAATGCAGTCACTTCCTGGAAGTCCCGTCTTTGAACATGTCACTAGGGATCAAGACTTTCAGTCCATGAGTCCTGGGAGAACATCTCATATACAAACAAACCATACAGACCTAGACCCTGAGAACCAGCCACACCATACTATCGACAGTCGCGTGACTTGGTGCTGGTCTTCTGTCTTCACTGGCATGATCATATTGACAGCTCTCTGGGGAAACTGTAATCTAGTACCATAGCTTCCTGAGGTTTCTTTGAGTCTTTTGTTTTGAATTTGTTACAAGGAGCCCACCAGAGATGACCACTAGACACAGTTTATAGCAAATTGAAAGATTTTATTCCAGCTGGCTGGGACTACACTTGGGTATTTGGATACAAGTGTAACGCTGAGCATTTAGAGCAAGGGACTTTTAAAGGCAAAAATACATTATAAAGGCAATGATACATTCTGGTATCTTGATCCACAGCTGCAGGGGGAGGTTTGCTTAGGCAAGCAGCTTAACAGAAGCTAAGATAAGCAGTTAGATGGAGGTGGAGGTTTGCACAAGCAGGCAGCTTAACAGAAGCTAAGTTAGCTGGGCCATCTTGATTTCAGGTTCCTAGAATAGAGTTGGGTAATTTTCCACGGAATTCTCCATCAAGGAGAGCAAATTCTGGTTAAGCCTGAAATGGTTTCAGCAAAGATACAAGATGGAGAAACCTCTGCACTGTCTTGCACTGTTACAAATTTCTCGCCTTGTTGCTTCTATTGCTTCTCGGCTGTTGTATTATGGGCCTTCCCCAATCCCAATCACGACCTTGCTTTAAACCTTCCCTCAGTTAAAACTTCATCTTTGCTTTAAAGCTTCTTATTGTACTTTCTATATGCTTTCCTATAGTATACCTTATTTTTCCAAGAGTTCTGATCTTTGTAGATGTTGTTCTTCTTAACCGTGGTATTTGGATTTTGCTACATTTTGTCAGAGGCTACAACTGGCTTATAGGGGAGTCACAGTGTAGGGACACGTGTGGGTCAGGAACAATGGAGTGTGCTTGCTAATGCCTGCAGAAATAGCCTTTTCTTTCTTTCTTTTTTTAAAAGGGAAGACAACAGGCAGTTAGAATTTATTTACATCCAGAGACAAAAATTACCAGCATTGTGAGAGTAGCTTTCAGTTATTTTAACAAATACTCCAGATGATCAACTCAAAAAGACAAAAAGTTTACTGTGGCTTCCTAGGTTTTGATGTTTGTTCTAAGTCCTTACATCAGACACACAGACTTGAGGGAAAGACTACTGACTCAAATCATGGCCAAATTAAATAAAGCAAGTTTCACTTGTGCACCTAGTTTGTCTCTCCCTAAGGTAGGGTTCAAGAGATCAGCCTCAGACATGGGGAAAATAAGGGTTTTTATAGCCTTAGGAGTAGGGGGTTTCCAAATGGGGGATTTGGCAAGCAAATAGTCGGGGTTATAGAAGCAGAATATAAGCATAACAAGTTGGTCATAACAACCCTGAAACAAAGACGTGGTTGCAAAGTGGTCATGACAAGGTGATCATAACAAGGTGGTCATAACAAGAGGTGATCATAATAACCTTTTGAAACAAAGACATGGTTGCTATTTCATGGAACAGGCAGGCAGCACAGAACCATTTGTAGTTAAGGTTGTATGTGGGGCATAGCCCAATCCTTGAGAAACATTTAACCATAAACAGGAATGAGCCTAGTGTGTCTTTACTGTAAGATGGCTTTCAAGTCTAAGGTGTGAAATGTTTGGAATTTGGGGTGGTAGTACTAAAATCACTGTCTTTTGTAGCTGAAGTACTATACTTATAAAGTTCTAATAAATTATTTTTCAGAGAGAGAGTGATAAAGAGACAGGGAAGAAGACAGGAAGGAAGGAAGGAGAGAGGAAGAGAGAGAATGAATATGGCTGGCCATATTACCTTTGGGCCATGTTGAGCCAAACCATCATAGTAGGAAATACAGCAAAGCCATCCAGCTCGTGGTCAGGACACAAAGAGCACTAGAGAGCAAGAGAAAGAGACTGAGGTCCCACAAATACGTTTGAGGGTGTCCCCAATAACCTAAGACCTCTCACTCAACCTAACTTCTTAATAATTCCCACCACTTTCCCACAATGTCAACCCGAGGACTGTCTTTAGCACAAAGGCCTTTGGGGAACATTCTAGATCCAACCTCTAGCACACAGCTGTGGGTAATCTAATGTTTGCAAAGCCCTCAAACTCCTCAGAATTGATAATAAAATACAGGATGCTGAGTCAGGATCAGATGAGCCGCTCCAGGTGACATCGACTTTCATACACACACGGCCTGCTCTCTGGGTGCTTGCTGCATGGTTAACGGAGTTCTAGGGCATTTCCCAGACATTGCTGCATTTCATCTTCACACCTTAAAACAATGATTATTACAATTTCCTCTTTTCAAAACAAAGAAACCAAATCTCAGTAGATTTTTGAAAAACAGCAGAAATGCTCAATTCAAATGTGCAGTGTGTACTTGGTTAGCGTAGACATTATGGGCTGAGAGAAAAATTATGGAAGCTGTCAAATCATAAAAAAAATCCTAATGGCAAAGATAGAAAGCCATTCCTGGATGCCCTGTTGCCCTCTGAGTGCCACTCAGTACTGTGACTGGGATTCTTCAGCTGTTCTTCAGCCATCTGTGCCTTCCACAGCCCTTGTGCTACTTTGGATCTGTGTAAACTGAAAACCACACAACCAAGTACAACCCTAGCCCACAGCTGATGCCAGGGAACTCAGGGTGGGGGACTCTGGTTGCTGAACCCCTTCACAGATGCACGAACATTAGCATTACAGAACATTACTGATGGCCTTCATATGTGTCTCCTCTTTGAATTCTCCTTTGAACCAGTTTAATACCTTCCAGGGTCCTAGTCATTGGTGGGTACACTTAAAATCTGAGGCACGTGTGCTTTTTATATTTGTATGAAAGTCATTTTTTTTTAACCAGTTTAAAAAAAAAAATGTCTAACAGTGTGAAAGGAGTTTAATGCTGGAAGCAATTCATGTTTTGAGCCCCAGAAAAGATTAGCAGGCTCACCTCAGGTTCTCCCTGCTCTCAAGTGATTAGATTTTATGACCACATACCTTACATTCCTCAGGCCATGTGAAGCCTGATTGTTTTCCTTCTGGAGTTATCTGATAGCAGGGCTGTCAGCTAAGTGCTGGCCGAGCAATTAGGCTGCTAACTCTTCCTGACTAAACCGCCAGTGTAAATATTTAACAGCAGGAAGGGACTGGAGAGAAATAGGGGCCAATTAATGGGGAGATAATTTGATGTTACAATGGAATGAGGGTGAATTCTCACTGAAGGTGTTTGAGTTCAGATGCAATGAACTTTAAATTAACCCTTTAGGCCTTTGGGAGTTCCTCAGCCACCACATCTTCAAGGCACCCTTGGGGCCTTTGGGGCCTTGAGACTCCTGTAGTCCAAATACTAAGCACAGTGCAGTGTAGATGGGATCAGGTCCTTAGCACAAAACAAAACAAAGGGGACAAGCTCGTTTAGAAGATGATCAGTCAGGGCCTGCAGGATCAATTCAAAGTAGTTCAAGTAAAACAAGACTTTGTCAGGTCACATGGTAAATGCACAGGGGCAGTGTGAGTTTTCAGGTGTGGCTGAGAGGCTAGGGTTAGACAGGCACCCCGGGGGAGAGGGGCCTTGGCTAGGTAATAAAGGTGGTGAGTTTCCAAGATGGCTGCTTCTTCCTCTCCCTCCTCCCCCACCCCCTCATTTGAGACACAAGCCTGGCAGTTTAAAACAAAGGCTCTGTAGGTTTGTCTCCCACCAGCAGGCACACTGCTGACAGACTGGTTCCACAAGTTCAAGGCGGATCAGGACGTGTTACACAACAGTAGTGGCCCAATCATCCTGTCTTTCTTCAAACTGACCAACCCTTAGTCAGGGGAGGAAAAGTCTTCAGAGACAGCCCCAGCCCTTGGAGAAGAGATGGGCTCCTGGCTTCCTGAGTCCTCACTCTGCTTTGCAGAGGGTCATTTCACTCTCTTTTCTTCACCTGCTGGGTCTGCCTGCTCCTCTTTGTGGTGTTTGAGATTACTCCAAGGCGACCTGTCCCACTTGAGATTTTTCTGTCTTTTAATTCTTTAATTGGCAGAAAAAATGAACCGACCAAGATCCCTACCCTGCACTGTGGCTGCATCAGAGAGCTCCAAAGAGACCAGTGCATCCTCTTTGTTGTGATGCCTCGGAGTTTTAATTTTTAAAGACTATCCCTTTGAAGGCCTCAGGCCATTTCTATCTTGCCATCTCCTTCCCCAAGTCAAGGGGGGAAGAATCCAGTTCTGACTAGCTCCTCTGGCTGCCTTCCTTGCTTAAAGCAAAGTCTCCCGATTTATTTCAACTGGATGCCGTGACTTGACATGGCCCAGTCACTATGTCCTGGAAGATGTAACGTTTTGAATGGGCAGGTGAGGGTCACATGTCTAGTATTGTGGCTCGTGCTCAAACATTCCCACATCCTATCCACACACACAAAGAGTGGGCCTGGGGGGAGGGGATCACAGAAGAAAATCAAGAGACTTAACTACAGGGAGACCAAAACTGCACATAGAAATAATAAACATGGTTAATTGAAGCTTTCAGCTTAAAGTTTTTGTCAAGTGACTTTTCTGCAAACAACATCATTTTATTTTACATTTAATTAATTAAATAATTTATTTAAAGTAGTCCTACCTCTTAGGAGTCATAGTTGCTTCTAAAGTTGTCTGGTTAATTGGTAGCTAAAAACCATCCATCCATCTATCAACCACTACTTATGAAGCAGTTCTTATAGGTTGGGTCCTAAACTGAATGTTGGGGGAATACAGGAATAAAAACTGCATCATCACTGCCAAGGAGAAAGAACATTATTGCCTTTTTATTGTCTTTATTCTTAGCCATTAGATAATCTGCTGAGAGTAGAATTCTGCCAGAAATTCGCCAATGAGTTATGTAGAACTTGATGATGTCAAGGATGTTGGAGACCATTTGTTCACATCACAATTTGTGTTGGCTCTCTCAGTTCAGATTTTCTTCACTCCTCCATCTGTACCATCTCTCATTCATTTGAGAATACCAAGGGTTCGACAGTGTCTTCTGAGATTGTTGTAGTGAAATAATCCTGGTAGAGTCATATTAGATCCGTACCACCAGTATACATAACTGAAAGTCAGCTGGTGGAATCTTCAGTGAGCCAAAGGCTGCCTAGTGAATCGTCACTTACCTTGCAAATTGTTCTCAGTGTGTCTACAATACTGCTGAAAGTCCATAGAAAGTCCGTCAGATGCAATTCTGGGGCTTGAACTCATTCATTGTTGGACAGGTAAATATTTTGGTAATGCAGTATGGTAAGATTTAGTTTTTATATGCTCAGAGCAGATCTGGAAGAAAAATGCATAGGATACTGCACTTCTGTAACACAGGAGCTCAAGTTGGGTTTACAGTCAAGGAATCTTGCGAGACACTGAAGATAATGAAGGGTGAAGAAGGAACTAGGTGAATAGCAAGGAGACAGGAGGGGTAGAAGCAACAGCTGGAGGTGGGAGAAGGCCAAACGGTTAGAAGAGGATTGTCAATATTGAAGAATTGGCCTCAGTGACTCTCATGAATCATGTCGTGTAATACAGCAGTTTTGTAAAGCATGACTTATTGTTATCACCATTTCCCAGATGAGGAAATGGGCCTTCCCAGCGTCCCACACCCACTCGCACACAAAGATTAAGTTACTCAAAGTCACACAGCTAGAAGAAGCCGAGCTGGAATTTGAATGAATAGTGTTTGGTTCCAGAAGCCCTGCTCTCAACTGCTTTATTACAGTGACTTCCGGGGGGTGGGGGTAGGGTGGGGGAGGAAAGCCAGCATGTCAGGAACTTGGAGAAGTAAAGGGAAAAGAAGTGAGGTAAGACAGCTGGAAGAGAAGGGGAAGGAGACAATGGAAGACTCGGTAGGTCAAATAGAACTGGGCTTTATGGGCTGTTAAAGGTCTAAGAAGGCCTTGATGAGGTTTCTGTTTTCAGAAGATACCTTTACTCGTTAGGCTGAGCAGAGACTGTGGACTGTTAATATTCTGACCCGTCCCTTGGTGCCACCCTGTGTCCTGATGTAAAAGCCTTTTAAGGCAAACTCTGCCCCTTTCTTTCTCTCTCTCCCTCCACTCCTACGAGGTGTTTACCCTTTGACTCTCTCTCTTTCCTTCTCTCTTTTTCTCTTCTTCCCTATATTCTCTTTGTCTCTCTATTATAATAAACCATTTCTGTGAGGATGTAGCATCTGGGTTGTGAATGTCCACCCCCGGCCCCCCACCCCACGTCATGTCCACATGGAGTGGGTCGCCCGCAAGCCTCCTGTCCATCTGCCCAGCATGCCAACATGGTTCCCTGCACGTGCAGGATACCCTCAGGATCCCCGAGTAATAATTCAAAGCATGGATGGCATGACTTGAATCAGGGAGATTGGTTAGAGGAATGATAACACAATTGTCCAGGTGAGAGGGACCATGGAGTAAAGGCGGTCATAGTTAAAATCCCATAGATGGGTGGACTCGATAAAGAGATAAAGTACAAAATTCCCTGTATGCAGTGACTGGTTCTGGGGAGAAAGTGAAAGTCTAGTGTCAATGGATTACAGACATCCACGGCTCATGGACGTGTATTGGCCCATGGTTTACACAAGTGGATGTATGATTCATGGTGTATGAAAGGGGATGGACCCATGGTTTACGAAAGTGATGTAACCAAGGTTCATGGAGGTGGATGGATCCATGGTCTATGAAATTGGATGGACCTATGACCTATGGAACTGGACGGGCATTGGTCCCATCTTCTGAGCTAGGGGCACAGAATATAAAAACTTAGCAAAACAGTTATTTTCGTATATCAGGCAAAGCAGAAATACTTTGACACAAAGTTCCCCTTTCAAAAACTTGTATTTTGTAAAATTCCTGATTGTCTGTTGGATTGAAGACTGATGCTTGCTTAGCGAAGGGACTTCCTCTTTAAGGCGTAGTGATGCTTCCTGCTCTTCCCCAGAGTGCTCTCCTGGAGCTGGGGGGCTGGGGGAGGTGGAAACAGAGTACATTCTAGATGGGGTAGTGATGGGAGCCAGGGTATCTATGGCCTGAAAAGATAGTGTGTGCATCAAAGGTGACAATGTGGAAAGATGGAGGACCTTGAACTCTCTCAAGCTTCACACTGATTCCAGGGTTTGAAGACAGTTTATACTTTGGGTGTCAGCCAGACTTCCTGAAGAAATGAATCCCTTGGCTTCACATTTTCTACCTCAATATCCCTCCTCTCAACCATATATGTAAGTATATAAAACATTCACACATATACATACATGAATGCATAGTTGCATGTATGTGTATCTATATAATTTAGACATACATGTAAATAGTAAACCCAAGAAAGACCTATATGATGATCCATTTTAAAACCAGTGTCATCTTTGACATCCTCGTGACTTTCTTGCCTTTGATCACACAAGACCATCTTCAGACTTGCTCCAAACCAGAATCATTGCTGGGAGAGGGTGAGCACACAGACAGGGAGCCAGTGTAGGTGGAGTTTTCTCTCTGGGCCCTGCCGAGCCCCCGCAGTCCAACAGCCCACTTATAAAATAAACACACAGAAGCTTATATTATTTACAAACTGTATGGCCATGGCAGGCTTCTTGTTAACTGTTCTTATATCTTAAATTAACCCATTTCTATAAATCTATACCTTGCCACGTGGCTCGTGGCTTACCAGCATCTTCACATGCTGCTTGTCATGGCGGAGGCTGGCAGTGTCTCCCTCACTCAGCCTTCCACTTCCCAGAATTCTCCTCTGTCCTTGTCCCTCCTATACTTCCTGCCTGGCCACTGGCCAATCAGTGTTGTATTTATCAGAACGATATCCACAACAAGCTTGCCCAGAGGAACCACTTTCTTTTTAAAACTCCATTCCTAGGCTAGAGAATCTTGTGTTTTTCTTGGTGGTGTTCTTACCTCAGTTGGAAGGAAGAGGAAGGGACACGTGAGAGTTGGTCACCAGCGGTAGTCTGTGTAGAAGGCAGGCCTGATCATGGAGTCAGTTTGTAGAAAGTAGAAGTTGGCAGCTTTTTCTGCAAAGAGCCATAGAGTAAATATCTCGCACTACAAACCGTGCGGTCTATATTACAGACACTCAACTCTGCAGTATGGTGTGAAAGGAACTGTAGCATGAGTCTTAAAAGTTCTTATTAATAAAATCAAACCTGAGCCAGGTATTTGGGTGAACACTGGAAGGTCAGAGAGACAGAATAAGCCACAGCTATCTCACCTAGCCGGATCCTCAGCTGGTCTTGTTTCCTCAGACTGGAGGCCTCTGAGTCCTCATCCAGAATGGGTCTCAGCTGAACTGCTGCTAGAAGCCTGAAAGCTTAACCAGCCACATGCTTCTCCAGGCCAAAGGCTTCTCCAGGCCAAATGCTTCTAGTTTCTGGTCCTCACGCTTTATATACCTTTCTGCTTTCTACCACCACTCCCTGGGATTAAAGCTCGCTTTCTGGGACTAAAGGCGTGGGTCACCACGCCTGGCCATTTCCAAAGTGGCCTTGAACTCACAGAGATCCAGAGGGATTTCTGTCTCTGGAATGCTAGGATTAAAGGCGTGTGCTACCACTGCCTAACCTCTATGTTTAATATTGTGGCTGTTCTGTCTCTGACCCCAGATAAGTTTATTAAGGTATACAATATTTTGGAACACAATACCACCACAAGGAACCATTGCAATACGTAAATGAATGGATGGGACTCTGGTACTGAGATAGGCCAAGGGCTAAATCTGGAAAAAGGGCTGTGGTTGTCAATCTCTTGCTTAAAATCCTTTAGTGCTGCGACTGCGCCCTTTCAATTGAAAGCCAAAGTCCTTGCCAGCAAGTAAGGCCTGCTTGACTGGCCTCTGCCACACATAGTAAATTTTCTTCTCACATTGGTCCAGCAGGCCACAGACTCTCCTCCTGCTCCTCAGACTTTCTTCTCTCCTCCCACCTTGAGGAATTTCTTCTTCCTTAAACTGTCTTCCAATACTCTGTCTTTTCTTGCTTATTTATATCCAACATATTCTCTAGATGTTGGTTTAACCTCTTCCTCAGGAAATCTCCATTCATTTCTGAAAAGGTTATCAAAAGCTCTTGATAGCAGATACAGAAATTAGCTGAGGACATTAAAAACAAAGGATATATTTTGGCTGAGATGAACAGCACAGAAGCCAGGTGTGGTGGCATACACTGTTAGTCCCCACACCTTCCCAAACAGTCCACCCACTGGGGAACAAGTGTATAAATGCCTGAGCTATGGGGACATTCTCATTCAGTCCACTACGGAGCATGGTCTCCTTGGCCTTTGCTTATTTATTTGTTTTCAGGGCGAGGAAGAGCAGCCAGAGCAGAGATAAGAAGGTACCACCTGGGAGTGGTAGATGAGTAATAAGGAATGTGGAGAGAAAAGCTTTGAGAAAGAGAGGTGGCTAGGACCATTTACTAATAAAGGCACTGTTACTTCCAGAAGACGCATAGAGCCACCACTGTTTTCTAGCAATATCAAGTTATAAAATGTACACAATGCTTCTCAAAGAACAGGCCCTGTTTTAATCACTGTGAATAGTTGAATCTTTTTTTTTTGAGACAGAATCAGTTTAATTTTTCAATAACTGTATGCAGCAAATACTTCCTTTGGATTATATTATTTAACTACAAATGTGCAGCCAAAATTTAGTGCCCTAAAATAACAAATACTTGATTTTTGTCTTTTTTTTTTTTAATGGACCAGCATCCAGGTGTGGTTTAGCTTGTCCCCAGGCCCAGGGTCATTTGTAAATTTGCAATCCCAGTATCAGCCAGGCTGGGCTGAGGGAGGGAAGAGTCCCTTCCATGCTATGTAGTGGAGGGGTTGGCAGAATTCAGGTCCCCTTGGCTGTGTACTCTCCCTGAAGGCTGTTGACTGAAGTTCATGGGTAAGGCTCTCTCCCTATGGCACTTTCAACATGGCAGTCTGTTCTGTTAAACTTATCAAGTGAGGAGACTCAGACAAGCCTGAACAAGTGTTTAGTGACGAGTCTTGTTACTGATGACATCTGCTACCATTTTGTGTGTTATAGCACTGGGGGCAGAACCCAAGACCTAGTGCATGCTGGGAAAGCACACGGCTCTAGTTTAATGATGGTTGTTCCTCCAAAATTCATGCAGAAGCTAAATCCCTGTGTACGGGGTGGGCGGGGGGGGGGGGAAGGGGGGGGGGGGGGGGGGGGGGGGTGGGGAGGGGGTGGGGGAGGTGTGGCCTCTGGGAGGGTCTAAGTCCCGAGGACTCCTCCCTCATGAGTGGGATTAGCCCCTTATAAGAGGGCCCAAGGATGAAGGCAGCCCTCCAGTCTTCTGCTTTGCTGTGTGAGAACATGGTACCCTTTCCTTTTGCAGGAGGTAGCACCTAAGCGCCATCTTGGGAGCAGAAACAGCTCTCAAGGACACTGGACCTGCTAGAGCTTCAGTGTGGGATTTCCCAGCCTTCAGGACAAGGAAGGAGAGTTCTAACAGTGTACACCGCCCCAGCTGAGGTGCATTGTTAAAGCAGCAGAAACTGATGAGGATCACTCCAGTTGCCTTTTGGTGTTAGGAATGAAGGCATTTGGCCCTCTTCTCCACACTAAGAGGGGTTGATGTATGGGTGCCTATGCATCCCCAGTGACAGGAAATACTGGAGCCCTGCCAGGAGTTGCCTGCAACACAGCTGAGGGAAATGAGGCACCCAAATGCCACGGGCTTGACCCGAATCACCACCGGTAACATCAGGAAACTTGGCAGTCTGATCTGGGACCTGTGCAGTTAGTCTCCAAACCCGGATTGGGCAACCCGTATTTGCTAAAGGGCTTTTAACCTGTAGTCCTCATTGTGAGGCAGAGTCCAGACTTCTCTGACTTCAAAGAGCATGAGGACCACCCGTGGTGAGAGACTGATGCTGATCTGGTGGGTCTAGGGTGGGGCTCCAGAGCCATGTCTCCAAGTTTTGGATAATGGGGACACCACCTCATTCCCACTGTAGCACAGGACAAAAGAGCAACCCAGGGCTAAGACATGGACAAGTGTTTTCTCTTTGGAAGGAGTCTGGTGGAAGATCCACCTTGGCTCCCCTCCCCAGCTCCTCCCCCAGAGAGGCTCAAGACCATTCCCACAGGGGATATAAGTGGCATCCCAGAACACAGACATGTGGTTCTTCCTGTCTCTTTCCTTTCTCCTCTCTGCGGGCCAGGGAATAGCCCCAGAGCGCTTTACCCATTAAACCTGGGCTTTTCCTGATTTGGTCTGATTGGGTTTGTTGCCATGGCGGCGGAGAGGCCTTCAGGAGGCCTAAAACTTATCATTTTCTATTTCTGATCCATTCTGGAATTGATGAAATGGACCAATCATTTGTAATTTGTGCTCTAACGTTTTTAAATTTTATTTTTAACTCTCTCTCTCTCTCTCTCTCTCTCTCTCTCTCTCTCTCTCTCTCTCTGTTTATCTGTACCTATAGTACCTTTGGAGGCCAGAGGTGTTGGATATGTCGGAAGCTGTAGTTATAGGTAATTTTGAACAATCCAGTATAGGTGCTAGGCACTGAACTTGAGTCCTCTGGAAGAGTAGTAAGTGCTCTTAGCTGCTGAGCCATCTCTCCAGCCCCCTAGGTTGCTATTTTTCCTATGTACATCCATTTCTATCCAATATTCAATAGTTGACCACCCCATAGCAAGTGATCCTAATTTTTCAAAGCTTTTTTATATTAGTATAATTAATATAATAGCTATATTTAGTAAATATAGTAGTTACTCTTTTTCAGATTTGACTTAAATGTGACCTCCAGTGGAAAGCCCCACCCTCCCAAAAAACAACAGAAACAGACAAAACCCACAACTGTTGTAGGGTTTCAACCTACCAGGCTTTTGTCCCTGTCTGTTTATTTATACATTGTCTGTAATTGCTCACAGCCACTGCTGGTGACTGTGGATTGCCAGTCGTCTGTGAATTTGTGAAAGACACTATGCTTTCATCTGCTGGAGACTACGACAGTGGCTGTTGCTGCTGCCGGCTTTGAAGTTGCCCAGCATGCCTTGCTTTTCTATGTGGGATGACAGCTCCAAGGGCTGTGACTATGTCTGCTCCATCTTTGGATCCCTGGAACCCAGCACATACCTAAGAGATTGAGCACAGGCCAAAGAACATTGAATGAATAACTCTTCATTATAAACAACATTAAAAAGCAAAAAACAAAAACAAAGTGAAGAGATCGCCTTTAATTCCTTCATCATTTCCATTCATCAATTCCCACATTGCTCGTGTCTGCATAGGCACCCCTGTATGTAATGTGTCCTTTCCTTTTGGATGACAGCTGGCATTTATTGATGCCACACTAAATGTCTGGAAAGATTCATTACAGTAAACCTCACTTGCTACTGTAAGCCCCTGGGACCTTAGAGGCTAGGGGCAGAGTCACAGTCATGGCTAAGGAGGCGCAGCTGCCACACAGCTCAATGTTTGGAAATTGCTCTTGGCATCTTCAATATGAAGCAAGGGGATAGCTAGTCCCAGCCTTGTCTTAGGGGTGGAGATGACCCTTAGGGACCTGTCTGGTTCTGAGACCCTTTGAGAGTCAAGACAGTTCTTTGTCTCTCTGTCTCTGTCTCTCTCTACATATGTGTGTGTGTGTGTGTGTGTGTGTGTGTGTGTGTATGTTCATATGTGTACAGGTATACATATTTGTGTGTGCATGTGGAAGACAGAGCTCATCCTCTGGTATTCCTCAGGAGTCAAACATCATTTAAAATGGTTTTCTTTTATAAACTTTATTATTGAAAACTTGAAACAAAACAAAAACCAAAAACCAAACAAACAAACAAATACAACAAACATCACACATCAAAATTAACCAAACCCAAAGTCTATATATTTCAGTGAACTTCTATACAATTATAATAGTTATTTGAAATGGAAGCTATGTAACTTTACATTGAATTTTACACTATCACTATTCAATATATTTTGTGTACTCATCTACAGCTTAAAAATAAAAAAAATACACTATATTCTCTGAACGATGAATATCACTTGGAGAAAGGTAAACAACTTTGTTTTTTATTGACAGACTTCCAAGATTCTGCCATGTGAACTCAGTGAAACACATGCCCAGGGCACGGGTACAAAACCTCCCCCAAGGGACACACAATTGCTGCACTTAGCTGTGGTGTGCAAAAGGCAAATGAATCTTCTAGAATGCAAAGATTTTAATAGCTGACAGAGGACTACTAAATAAAAATGGAGTTGGGGAGATACTTTAATGCACTCCCTGTGTAATTCTGTCCACATTGTTTAAGGGTTTTCAACTGTAACAGGAACTGGGAGGTTGCCCACTCTCCCTACTGGATTCTCTTGTCTGAAATGTACTCCTCTCTCCCTCCTCCATTCCCAGCCAGGGTACGTACCTCCCTGCACCCAGTTACTTCAGTTCATGTATCATCTTGGTCACCTCTTTCTTGTTACTCCTATGCTATTTACCAATAATTCTTAGTAATCTGACCCCTGATGTGTCTTGTGCCCATCCCCTTCTGTTCACCTGCATTGCTCTTGACCTTGTCTGCATATCCTCCCAGCTCTCTGGATGCTCTGGACTCATGCAGCATCGTCCCTACTGATCTTGTTTCTACTCAGTCCCTCTCAGACCCAGTCTCCATAGTGTGATACCCTCTGGGAAGTCTAAATTATTCATACTACCCCCTTCCATTCTACACTAAAGTTTCTAGAGATGGAGAAAAGAGGTTGCTAGAACCTGGCCTCTCCATTATTGCTCATTCCTGAGAAATAAAGGGTACAACTCAAAGACAGCAGCCCACAGCCAAAAGCCTTCCATTGTGGGGATTCTGAGGGCAGCAGAAAGTTTTGATCAGTGAGGTAGTGGGAGAATGGCTGGGCTGTGTGTGAGTCCAGGTTCTCCAGGCTCTTCCCTCACTTTTCTCTGCATGATTCCATCTGAGGATGCCTAGACAGGCAGAAAAAGAGGAAGGCATTTGCATGGAATGTTATCCTTGAACTGTGCCAAAAGGTTGGTGAACCCCAGGGGGCTGGTTCACTTCACTCTGGTCTGGGACATTTTCTTGGAGGCAGGAGAGAAATACTTCTTAATGACTTTACATATCTAGTTTGGGAGTAAAGTCCAGAACTCCAGTGTCTGTGCTGGATTCAGGGGAAAGGTTCAGGGCTTCCCAGTGGCAGATGAGTTTGAAAGGCACTACTGTGTTTGTTCAGCCAGGAATCACAAGGCTTCCTTCGAAACGATCCTTGGGAACATCTCATCTCTGTGTGTGGTATGAAAACATAATTTTCAGAAGGTTAAAAAAGTTGACTTGAAAAACAAGCAAAAAAAAAAAACAAAGAGATTCCTGTGTCAAAGACTTTATTTAATTCACTAATTAAAGAACTAGTAACTGTAGATGTAACCAACCGTCTTATAAATAAGAAACACAGAACCAATGCAAAGAAGAAAGCCAAGAGGTCAGAGCTAAGAGCTAAAACCTTACCCTTCCTCCTGCAGTGATCCTACCTCTCTGAAGGAGCCGCTACTTCCTGTGTTAAAGTCTTTATATAGTCTCTGTTCTGCCTTCTCATTGGTTGTAAACCCAACCACAGGACTGCCTCATCACGGCCTGTTTGTATAGACCTCCAGGTGTTCTATGGTTGGTATTGAGATTAAAGGCATGTGTATCCAATGCTGGCTGTATCCCTGAACACACAGAGACTTACCTAGCTTTGTCTACCAAGTGCTGTGATCACAAGTGTACACCACCACTGCCCTGCTTCCCTATGGCTTGCTAATAGCTCTGACCCCCAGGCAACTTTATTTA